>JANHFR010002682.1:122761-135003 GCA_032468015.1 Mimophis mahfalensis | reverse complement strand
GGCTCCCGACCCAGACTCAAAATTAGCTGAAGGAGTTCCCCCTAATTCACTCCCAGCATTCATCCCTCCCCTCCTCCCTAACCCCTTAAAATACCAAGATAAAAAACATAGCAGGGGTCTTCTCCTACAGCCAATCTGAGGACCCCTACCCTCACCCAACTGGTGTCAGGGAAAGGAAGAGCGAGGTTTCTGAGAGGCATAAAATGCTTCTGATGGTTGTGGAGACATGGAAGCGAGACTTAAGCTTTGATTCTCTTTTCCATGCATGTTTATTTCAGAATATAGTATATATCCTATGAAAATAAATCATATGAATTGTGTGTTATTTTTAAAGCTTTTCTGTAATATTTCAGATTTAATACATCAAATTCAGTTTCAGACCGAATTATTAATACATATCTTGGGATCATTTGGTTTTGTTGTCACAATGCTGTATCTGTGGAAGTCTCTTCCCTTGAATGCGCACCTAGAATCTACCATTATTCCATTTCAGAACAAGGCAAATTCTGGGGTCACACATCAACCCTGGTGATCAATTACGTGATTGCTTTCCTTGGCATTAACAACAAAAAGCCTGGATGACTTATTAGATGATAGCAAAGAAGTACAACTATTTTTGATTTCCTCAAATGGTCATTCAGATGTTTGCCGTCAGGTAGTCGCAATATTGTGCAAATCAAATCCACTGTTTAGGATTATTATGAATAACACCATATATGCTTATTTTTCCAAACTTCCCAAACTTCTTAATTTTCACTGGTCTTGGTATTCTGTTCTTTTAACTTGATTGGATTAACATTATTGTTTTGATTTTAAATAGGATCCCCCTTTCATTTTCTAATATATTTGGGGCTTTTTTAATTTTACAAAACAATCTTCTTCCTTCACTGAAACACAATCATTCCTCCTTTTTTTGGATAAATATGGTCTAAGTGTAATCTATAATGTCCTTGAGATTATTACTATTAACTTTCCCCCTAAAAAGCATGAGGTTTCAAAGTGATTATTTGTATCTCCTACTGCAGGTGCGTTTAATGATAACAGATGCTGCACGACATAAACTTCTGGTACTAACTGGGCAGAACTTTGAAAATACAGGCGAACTCATTCTTCAGTCAGGATCTTTCTCATTTCAGAATTTCATTGAGATCTTCACAGACCAAGAGGTTCGTTTTTTTTAATTGTTACTACTCTATAGCAACAATTGGGGCTGAAGTTTTGTTTGTACTTTTGATTGTACAGCAGATTTAATAATTTAATGATAAAAAGTAAAAAAATCAGAAATAGATATGCATAGTATCTATGATAGTAAAAAAAATCAGAAATAGATATCCATTATGCTATTCATTTTTAAAATACTGTATAGACTGCAGGACAAGGAATAAAATATAGTCAGTTTTTATTTATTTTTCTACAGTTTTTATATCCATCTCCAACCTGAGGGGTTTCTGGATGATGTGCAACAAAGCATATAGATAAATCCAGAGTATACAGCTAATTCTCAGTTAATGAGCACTTGTTGAGCAATTGTTCAAACATATGATAGTGCTGGAGGTTACAACTGGTTCTAAACTGGCTGTTCTGGCTATTCCAGCATCCCTGTGATCATGTGATCATGATCAGGGCACCTAGCAACCAGCTTGCACATATGATAGTTACAGCATTCTATAATCACATGATTGTGATTTGCAACTTTCCTGCAGCTTCACACAAGCGAAGTCAATCAGAAATCCAGCAGGGGAGCTCTCAAGTTGCTCAAGTAAAATTCCCCTGCCTGCAGAACCACTTCCAGTCTGCCTTTTTTGCTCCATTCCTCACTGGCCACCCGCACCACCTTGTATAGCCTCCCCAAGTCTCACTGTGCTTGTGCGGTGCCTCTCCAGGGATTTGCACATCCTTTCCCGGCATCAGCCAACTCAATCCTCACCATGCTTGCACTGTGCCTCCCTGTCACCTGCACACTCACTAAGCCCAACTATGCTCACACCGCACCTCCTTGACCACTTGTACACCTTCCCTGGCCACTCATGCACTCCTGCACTCCATCCCCAAGCCTCGCACTCGCACTGTATCTCTCCAGACCCCCACACTTTCTTGTACACTTTCTTGTATGCTTTCTTGCACTATATCTCTTTACCTGCATGCCAGCCTGTGATCTGCCCTGGAACTTGCCACTTCTTGCTGGCTTCCCCACTGACTTTGGTTGTTGGAATCCAGCAGGAAGTTGCAAGGACGTGTTTGCTTAATGACCTGTGATTCCCCACTTAACAATGTCATTGGGGACTGCAAGAATTGCTATGGCCAAGCAATGAAGTCACATGACACTGTGCTTTACAACTGCATTGCATAGCAACAGAAATTCTAGTGCCAATTGCCAAAAGACTATTTCTAAGTAACAATACATTCCAATATTAATGTCACTAAACAACCACTTGAGTTCAAAGCTTGACGGAATAAATTTGCTTTAGTTGCCTTGCAGAATGTCAAGAATTCAAAATCAGTGTTGCATGGGAGTGGCAGGACTGTTCTACCTGTAATCTTGCATCCTTATTCAGGATCACCTGCAGCTTCTGAGACATTTTCAAAGGCTGTCCCATATGGAGGGCATTACATTAATCCAACTATATGTGGATCACAGAACAAGTTACCATCACCAGAGTATCTAGGCAGTGGTGGCGAACCTATGGCACGCGTTCCAGAAGTGGCACACAGAACCATTTCTCTGGACACACAGAGCCATCTCCCGTTGCTCTTCTGGGCTGGTCTTGCGCGTGTGCTCAGAAGTGCTGGAAACTGGAAGATCATGTAGTCTTTCAGCTTCCGGCATGCGGGTGCACTCATGCACTTGCTTGCTCCCATTTTTGGCACTCGGTGCCAAAAAGGTTTGCCACCACTGGTATAGGGTGTGTGTCAATTGGTGGTCCAGCTGTCCATTGCTTCTATTTACTGTTTAATTGATAGCTGTAGATCCAAAAGAACCCATAGGTAATGAAGCAATTCCTTTGGGGAGCTATTGCTAAGCACATTGATTTGTGCTTAAACAGATTGTAAGCTGCCCTGAGTCTCCGGAGAAGGGCGGCATATAAATGGGATTTTAAAAAAAATATATGATCCCATGTAAGGTATCATGGTGACTGAGGTTCACAGATATATACTGATGTTTAGGAACTTGTTCTTGGAAGGATTTAATCTTAATCTTAACAGTCTCCAGACACTTGCTAAGAATTTATATGATATCCAAACTTTTAAGTAGGAATGATAGTGAATACATGAATATTATCAGCATGCTGATAACGTTCTACCCCAAACCAACAAGCAGCTTCATAGCTATATTACATAGAACACCTCACGCTGCAATAATCATAGGTTTGAAGTCTGCTCCCCTACACATTGCATCTGCCCTTTGAGGTAAGAGCCAGACACCAAAACATGGTGCAATCTTACAACCTTTGTTGATGGTCCAGCAAGATGCCATGTTTAATAGTATTGGACATAGTTGATAGATGCCTAATGCTCTAAAAAGTGAATTCCCACATTCAGTGTCTCAGAAAGGTAACTCTAGGCTGATCAGTGTTGTTTCGAACCCAGGGCGGCACCTGAATCCTGGATTAGCAAGAACATTTTCCCTCCCCTCTCCCCTGATATATTCTCTGTTGCTGGGATATAACCATTTTAGCCATCTTTCTCAAAATCAGAAAGCACTGTATCAGGTGAAAGTTATTAAAAATGAGGTCACATGAAGGCTTCTCTTCATTATGATTATATATTCAAATCAGAAGCCAAGTATATTTGTTTCTGAAACAAATCTAGACAAGGATCTAGAAGCAGGTTTTCTTTTTTAATCCAGATGTTTTACAACTGTATATTCTAGTATATCTGCCTCCTTCATAGATATGTCATGCTTACTTTGCTCTTTAAATGTAGATAATGTTACTATTCAAGTCTAAAATAATAAAATTAAATTGGCTCAATCTTTCTAAGAAGTCAGCAAACACAGCTGAGATATTTCCATGGCTAAAACCATGATGGAATATAAATACGTTTGAAATAAAAGCAACTTTTCTCAATATGGAAATGCCTTGGCACTGAGCCTGTATATAATTGCTATTTTTTTTCTCTGGCAGATAACAGTGTATATTAGAGAAAAGAAGACTTTAGACTAGCATAATTACTTAGATTTGTACTAGAACACTGAAATCAATTATGGGGGCCAAAGGCAAAATTCTAATTCGGGAAGCACATCCACTTTCTCCTAAAACTCATTTAATTTTGAGGCATAAATATGGAGTGTGTACAATCATATCATTTTTCTGCTTGTTTTTTCCCCCCAATTTCAGATTGGAGAATTATTGAGCACTACACACCCTGCCAACAAAGCCAGCTTAACACTTTTCTGTCCTGAGGAAGGGGACTGGAAGAATTCAAACCTCGACAGACACAACCTTCAAGATTTCATCAACATTAAGCTGAATTCTTCTTCTATTTTGCCTGAAATGGAAGGGCTTTCTGAATTCACAGAGTACTTGTCAGAATCAGTGGAAGTACCGTCCCCATTTGATATTTTGGAGCCGCCAACATCGGGAGGCTTTCTGAAACTTTCTAAGCCCTGTTGTTACATTTTCCCTGGTGGAAGGGGAGACTCAGCACTGTTTGCTGTGAATGGCTTCAACATGCTCATCAACGGAGGATCAGAAAGAAAATCTTGTTTCTGGAAACTCATCAGACATTTGGATAGAGTAGATTCAATTTTGCTCACTCACATTGGGGATGATAATTTGCCAGGAATTAACAGCATGTTGCAGCGGAAAATAGCAGAATTGGAAGAGGAGCAGTCTCAAGGCTCTACAACCAATAGCGACTGGATGAAAAATCTAATTTCACCTGATTTGGGAGTTGTATTTCTTAATGTTCCTGAAAGCCTAGGAAATCCTGATCCTAATTTACAATTAAAAAGAAGTGTAGAAGAGGCTTGCTTTACGTTGCAATACTTAAACAAGCTATCCATGAAACCAGAACCTCTCTTTAGAAATATAGGAAACAGCACTGAGCCCATTATCCTGTTTCAAAAAATGGGTGTAGGGAAACTGGAAATGTATGTGCTTAACCCGGTCAAAAACAGCAAAGAAATGCAATATTTCATGCAGCAGTGGACGGGTACGAACAAAGATAAAACTGAACTAGTGTTACCAAATGGTCAAGAAATAGACATCCCAGTTTCCTACCTGACTTCGATCTCATCACTGATTGTATGGCATCCTGCAAACCCTGCTGAAAAGATCATCAGAGTTCTTTTCCCAGGGAACAGTACACAGTATAGCATCCTAGATGGCCTAGAGAAGCTCAAACATTTGGACTTCCTTAAACAACCAATAGTGACACAAAAAGACTTAAGTGGTAACCTGACAAGTCCAGCAGTAAAGCAGACAAAACTGAAACAGAGAACAGACAGTAAGGAAAGTCTCAAGCCAATAACTAAAACGCTGTCTACAAAGACTGTCAGGAAAGAATCGAGAGAGGAGGCCTCTGACACAGGGAAATCTAGCCCACCAGAAAAGGCTCAAAAAGTAGAAAAACCCATCATGAAAAAGGAAAAACCAGCAAAAAGTGAAAGTAGACTCTCAGTGACTGAAAAGGACCTAACGGCAAAGGAGCAACAGATTGTGAAATCTGAAACTATTGAAAAACAAGCCACCGATGTGAAACCAAAAGTAGTAAAGGAGAAGCATGTGAAAAAGGAAGTGAAAGTAAAATCTGAGGAAAAACTAGAGGAGAAAGAAAAGTCAAAGAAAGAAGTGCCTAAGAAGGATGAAAAATCCCAGGCCAGGAAAGAAGAAAAGCCTAAAAAGGATGATTTGAAGAAAGAAATAAAGAAAGAAGCTAAAAAAGAGCCAAAGAAAGAAGCTGCTCCAAAAGAATCCAAAAAAGAAGAAAAAAAGGAAGTGAAAAAAGAAGAAAAGAGAGAAATCAAGAAGCCTCCTAAGGAGATAAAGAAAACCCCTGCTGCTTTGCCTGAATCAAAGAAGATTACAGCAAAGTCAAAACCACAGAAGAAGGAAGAACCTGTCAAAAAAGAAAGTGGACTTGCTGGGAAACCCAAAGAAAAAGTTAAAAGCAAGCCAGTGAAGAAAGAGCTCAAAGTGGCTGAAAAATCAGCTGCAGTAGTGACTGCTTTGGGAGCTGGGGCTGTAACAGCAGCAGCTGTCAGTCTAGCAGCCAATGGTAAAGAACTTGAAGTTGAGAGGTCACTTATGTCCTCGCCAGAAGACTTAACAAAAGATTTTGAAGAACTAAAAGCAGAAGAAGTTGAAGTAGTGAAGGAAACAAAGGAAGATAAAGTTAAAAGTGAAAGCCAGCTACCTGACAAAGAACAAAAGGAAGATTATACAGTTCAAAAAGAAGGCCCAACTCCTTCTCCTGATGAAGATATCACTGCTGCAGAACCTGAGGGAGAATGTGAACAAACTCCTGAAGAGCTGGAGTCTGTAGGGAAGGACAAGGTTGATGACAATGAAAAAATTGAAGAGGAAGGAGCAGGTTTTGAAGAATCTTCTGAGGCAGGTGACTATGAAGAAAAAGCTGAGACCGAGGAGGCAGAAGTACAAGGAGACAATGAAGAAGTGCCAACAAGTTTCAAAAAGCAAGTCATAAAGGATGTCATTGAAACAGAGGAGATTGAAAAAGAAATGATAGAAGCCCCTGAAAATGAAAAAATGAAAGGGTTAATGTATGATAAAAAAGCAGAATTTAGAATGGAGTATGAAGATCACTATGAGGAAAATTTAGGGGAAACAACAGTTGAAAAGGCAGAAATGGAAGACACTGAAGAAGAAATTGAAGAAGACAAAACGGAGGTCAAAGATGAAGAGGAAACTGAAAAAATACAACCTGAAGGAGATTATGTCATGGCTGTAGTAGACAAAGCAGCTGAAGCTGCTGAAATGGATGATAAATATGTTTTGCCTATAACTACTCCAACTAAATTGTCAGAATCTCCATCTCCGGCAAAGGAACCAGCTTCTTCAATCCATGATGAAACTCTACCTGGTGGGTCAGAAAGTGAAGCCACTGTTTCAGATGAAGAAAACAGAGAAGACCAGCCTGAGGAATTCACTGCTACTTCAGGTTATACCCAGTCCACTATTGAAATATCGAGTGAACCAACTCCGATGGATGGAATGTCAACTCCACGAGATGTAATGAGTGATGAAACTAATAATGAAGAAAGTGAATCTCCTTCCCAGGAATATGTTAACATTACCAAGTATGAGTCAGCACTGTATTCTCAAGATTTTGCTAGACCTAAACTTGCTCCTCTTCCTGACGCTTTTAATGGTTTATCCGAAGGATCAAAAACAGATGCTACTGAAGGCAAAGACTATAATGTTTCAGCTTCTACCATTTCACCGCCTTCCTCATTAGAGGAAGATAAATTTAACAAAACTTCCTTCCAGGATCTGTATCATCTTCGGGAAAATGAATTCAAAACTGTTAACAAATTAGAAATTTCAGAAACTTGGGATGAGAAGACTAGCCCAACTATAGATGAAAGTCCAGGCCCACTATCACCAGTTGCTAAAACACCTCTTAGTGAACGTAGTGTGAACTTTTCCCTAACTCCTAATGAGATTAAAACATCAATTGAGCCTGTATCTCTCTCAACACTGCCAGAAAAACATCATGAAACCCAGGAAGAGCAGTGCCCCAGCCCTGATGATAAAACATTGGAAGTGGTATCCCCTTCACAATCAGCTGCTGGAAGTGCGGGTCACACTCCTTATTATCAGTCTCCCACTGATGAAAAGTCAAATCAACTTCCAACTGAGGTTCCTGGAAAGACAACCGAAGTACCAATCAGTGTTGAAGTTAGTGATGCCAAAGACAAAGTTGCAAGACACAGAATAAGCCCAATGGATGAACCAGTGCCTGATTCTGAGTCGCCTTTTGAGAAAGTGCTTTCCCCTTTACGAAGTCCACCACTTATTGGTACAGAGTCTTCTTATGACACATTTTTAAGTGCTGATATAAGATCTCTCAAAGAAACTGAAATTACCTTTGAAAAGAAAAGCGAAAGAGATGATTCCGTATTGCAGAAGAGCTCAGTTTCTGAAGTTACTTCGACCAATGTTTTCCAAGAGCAGCAGGATGAAAAAGATTTGGAGCTGACACCTCCAAAATCAGACATTCTTCTAGAAAAGAAAAGGGATGATTTAGAAACTTCAGAAATTCAGTCTGCATTAGTTTTGGATGACAGAAAACTGGCAGAGGTTTCTCCTACTCAGGTGGATATTAGTCATTTAGGCTATTTCAAAGAAGACACTAAAATGTCAATATCTGAAAGTACCGTCTCTGATAAATCTGCAACTCCTGTTGATGAAGTTGTAGCAGAAGATACTTACTCACATATTGAAGGAGTTGCATCTGTTTCTACAGCATCTGTTGCTACTAGTTCATTCCCAGAACCTACCACTGATGATGTATCTCCTTCATTACATGCTGAGGTTGGATCTCCTCACTCTACCGAAGTTGATGATTCTCTTTCTGTGTCTGTTGTACAAACACCAACTACATTTCAAGAAACAGAAATGTCTCCATCTAAAGAAGAATGTCCAAGACCAATGTCTATTTCTCCACCAGACTTTTCTCCTAAAACAGCAAAGTCAAGAACACCAATACTAGATCATAGATCTCCTGAACAATTGACTATGTCAGTAGAATTTGGACAAGATTCACCTGAACAGTCTTTGGCCATGGATTTTAGCAGACAGTCGCCCGAACAACCCATAGTAGGTGCTGGTGTGCACCATATATCTGAAAATGGTCCCACAGAAGTTGATTTTAGCCCTTCAGACATGCAGGAACATGGATTTCCAAATAAAATATCACCAGTGGAACAAGTATGTTTTAGCCACGAGAAAGATATTTCTGAAATTATTTCAGTTTCTCAGATAGAAGCTTCACCTTCACCTTCTACTTCCTCTGTCCATACACCTTCACAGGCAAGTTCTCCCCTGCAAGAAGAAATCTTATCAGCTGTTACCCAGTCTAGTGATATGCCATTACATTCTTCGTTTCCATCAGACAAAATGCAAAGCTTGGGAGAAAAACTCTCACCCAAGTCTGATTTATCTTCATTGACACCACGTGAATCTTCTCCTTTATATTCACCTAGTTTTTCAGATTCACCACCCATAATGAAAGAAACAGTGGCTGCTTCTCAGTCATCTTTATTATCACTGCACGTATCCCCAGACAAATTGTTTGGTTATCACACATCAATAGTTCAAGATCCTGAGACAAAACATGGCCAAGAGCTGTTAGTATCTAAGGATCAGGAAGATACCGAAGAAACATCCATATCACCAGAACCCCTTATTTACTCCTATAAGGAAACTGGAAGAACCACTAGGTCACCTGAGGCGGTTAGTTATTCCTATGAAAAAACAGAGGAAGTCACTGAATCCCCTGAAGCCTTTGATTACAACTATGCTACAACAAAAGAAATCACCAGATCAATAGAGGCAGATAGTTATTCCTACGAAAAAACCAGCAAGTCACCAGAATCCCTTGATTATTCTTACGAAAAATCCTCTAAACCATCAGAGTCTGTCCATTATCCTTTTGAGTACGTAGAGAAAGCTACCAAATCACCTGACATTTCAAGTTATCGCTATGAGAATGACAAATACTTGGTTTCAGAAAAATCTGAAATCCGTCAAGATGTTGATTTATGTCTTGTCTCATCCTGTGAATACAAGCATCCCAAAACAGAACTTTCACCTTCTTTTATAAACCCCAACCCTTTAGAATGGTTTGCAAATGAGGAACAATCCCAAGACCAAGAAAAGCTGTTAATTCAGTCTGGAGGTGCTCCACCACCCTCTGGAGGAAAACAGCAACCTCGCCTCTGTGGCGAGACACCCCCAACTTCTGTAAGTGAATCTGCTCCATCACAGACCGACTCAGACGTACCCCCTGAAACGGAAGAGTGCCCCTCCATTACAGCAGATGCTAACATTGATTCAGAAGATGAATCTGAAACGATACCGACAGATAAAACTATTACATATGAACACATTGACCCTCCCCCAGTCCCTGTTCAAGATCGCAGCCCTTCACCTCGGCACCCAGATGTCTCCATGGTAGATCCAGAGACATTACCCATTGACCAGAACCTAGGGAAGCCTTTGAAAAAGGATCTGAAAGAAAAAACAAAATCAAAAAAGCAGGGGACTAAGACCAAGTCTTCCTCTCCCGCCAAGAAGAGTGATAGCAAACCTAAGCAAGTGGCTTCTCCAAAACCTGCTGGCTTGAAGGAATCATTGGATAAAGTTTCCAGAACAGCTTCTCCAAAGAAGAAGGAGTCCGTGGAGAAAGCTGCCAAAAATATCTCTACTCCAGAGATAAAATCTCATAATGAAGAGAAAGATAAGGAAACTAAGAATGCAGCCAATTCTACAACATCAAAGTCAGCAAAAACTACAACTTCAGGTGAGATAAATTGTAAAATTAATCTGATATATTGTAAAATTAATCTGATATATTGGCTTTCTTCAACCTATTGTCTTTGAGATTTACCAGATTGCAGCACTCAAAATCCTCAGCCTTCATTGACAGCTCTGGTGTAACTAAATTGCTAAAGAAAATATTTTTCTTTGGCTGTATTTAAACCTGCCAGCTTTAAAAGCCATTATTTTACATGTGGGTCATTGAAGTAGTGTTAAGTTATAGTTTATTTCAGACTTGTTAACCAGAATGATTTTGGCATGATTCAACTTGTTAGAAAAACATTGGGGTATTTTAAATGAAACATTTATGTTTGTCTACCAGTGTTTCTAAACAATATTTCAGAATAGTGTGTAGCTGTGCAAGACAAAACAAAATTCCTACAGTAAAATTTTTACCATGTGGACAATATACTAGCGTTTTTAAGAATCAAGGAGTACACATTCCAGTCTAATTCAATTTAAAGATGGCAGTTGGAATGTTACTAGCAAAATATTACTGCTGTGATTTTTCATGAAATCTTTTCACAAGTGGGAGAGGGAATAAAAAGCGAAAACAAACAGACCCCTTTCATGAGAAACATTATAGTTTGAAAGAAAAATAGAAAAGTATCTATCAAGAAGGTTCCCTAGTCGAATCAAAATAATTATAGAATGCAGAATTCTTTCATGTTAAAAAAAGGACTAGAAAGTCAGAATGAGTTTTAGGGCATAAATCTTCAGATCTTTTTACAGCCCTCACAATTCTTAGGATTTTTAAAAAAGGTATCAAAGTTTGTCATAATGATATATTATTCCTTCTTTGAAAAATCATGCTTCGAATTGGGATTACATGGAATATAAATAAAATTATCTGTTGTTACAGGGAAATTGTGTGGAAATATCTTTTTGAACTTTGCCTAGTATTAATTTTAATTTTTGTATTACATGTTTTTAATTGCCCTGTAATTGCCCTGTAAACCGCCCTGAGTCCTTTCGGAAAAGGGCGGTATATAAATATAATTATTTATTTATTTATTTATTTATTTATTTATGAATGAATGAATGAATGAATGAATGAATGAATGAATAAATAAATAAATAAATAAATAGCTAGCTAGCAAAAGTTTAAAAAATGCTAAAAGGATAGTGGCTGTTCAAAGTGATGTGCCTATCCTTTTCTAACTGTTCATTTTGGATTTTGAAACCCCTATTTCCTTCACAGACAAATCAAAGTTATGGAATTGGAACCTAATACACCAGTTGTTATGCTAGGTTTTAGTTTATAGTTATCAACAGTATTTGAGAAAGCAAATGAAAAATTACCGCATTAAGAAATGATAATATTTCTGTCAGTGATTGCTCGAAAATTTTTTAAACCTGTTTAGAAGTCAGAATAATTCAGTGTCAATCTAGATTCAACAACATTGGAAAATAACCTTAAATGGTTAAAATGATGGATAATGTTCTTACTTCTTAGTCGAAGGAGAATACTGAACTTAATATGCATAGCAATCTGTGGTCAGATACTTAGTTTAAACATAGCCACTGAGCATTGTGTTACTCTCTACTAACTAAAGTGATGGTACTAATGCTTCAATTTAAAATTTAAAGTTAATACTTTTTAATACTAATGAGCTGGGGAAGGCTACTTTAATCTGAAACCAACCAGGTGGTTCTGGCCCAGGCGCCTGATGGAGCCGGAGAGGTTCCAGACGGAGCTTGGGAGTTTCCCTGCTTGCCTTGCCCACGGTTCGGCCG
>JANHFR010002682.1:111119-122712 GCA_032468015.1 Mimophis mahfalensis | reverse complement strand
ATTATTACTACTACTACTACTACTACTACTATTATTATTATTATTATTATTATTATTATTATTATTATTATTATTATAATATACACAACGTGAAATCATTCTATATCTTAGATATTTATATCATCAGATATTATTTATCTGATGTTGGCATTCAAAGACATTGAGTTCTTTCTTTTCATTTTTATTAGCAAAATGACAGACAGGGTGACAGCAGTTAGATAACTGACTGATCTGAAAAAAGGTCAGATGTAGTTAATAATTGTGTAAGCGATTCCCAAGAAATATTAGACTATGGGCTAGAATGGGAGTGTTTTAAAAGTACCTCAGCCATGGGCAGGAGCAGATTATTTCCATATAATTTCAAGTCAGGCTTCACTCTCTTAATACTTGTGCTCCTGAATCTCTTACATTTCACCTTCCTTGTAATATGTGATGTTCAGATGTGGTGTAGTACTTCAGATATTGGACTACGAGCAGGGAAACTATGTTTATGTGGGTGGATGGATGGATGGATGGATGGATGTATTCTGGTCCCCCACAGCCAAGAAAGAATACAGGTTGGCTTTGGACCAGTCGTTCTCTTCTCAGCCCAGTTTTTTCCACAGTTTTTGTGGGGAGAAAATAGAAGAAAGGAGCACTATGTATGCTGCTTTGTGTTACTGTACTAAAAAAAAAAGGAATATAAATTAAATCAAATGAATGCATTAATACATAAACAGGCTTGTATGCATACATACATATGGTTAATAACTTATTCTGTTTGTACGTATCTTGTTCTGTTCACTAAATACATTTTTATAGTACAAATATCTGATTTTATCAACTGCTTAAATTCCACAGGATAATTCAAAACCATTAAAAATATATGAACATCACAACTGGAGCCTGATGTGTCAGTCTCTCCCACTTGAGTTTATCATTAGCAGACAGTGTTTATTACCACAAACAGAGACAGAACTCTTATTTATTTATTATTATTATTATTTTAGGACCTGGAAATGGAAAACCAACAAAGTCTATAGCTGTGCCTCCAGGACCCCCTGTGTATTTGGACCTGGTCTATATTCCCAATCACAGCAATAGCAAGAATGTTGATATAGAATTTTTCAAGAGGGTGAGATCATCCTATTACGTTGTGAGTGGGAATGATCCTGCTGCTGAAGAACCAAGCAGGGCTGTCTTGGATTCCCTGTTGGAAGGCAAAGCTCAATGGGGAAGCAATATGCAGGTACGTTCTCCAGAATATGTGAAGCAAAGGAAAACCCTTTAAAAATAAGATGCTAAGAATCATCTTTTAGTTATCCGAATTCAGTAACAAAACCTAAAAGAAGAACTTACTTTTGTTTAGAACCACAAAATAAGAAAAATGGTCCATCTAGATCTTCAACAGTTGTCTTTTTACTCAGGAGAGTTGATTGCATGTTTTATAATTGATTAATCATGTATTCTGTATGTAATACCATGATCATAGAGACAGTACTTCCTGGAACAAAATGAATATTTGTCTTTTTCCACTCCCCTAAGTGGAATTCCAACTATGAAGAAAGAAGTGCAAGATGGGTGGCAAATAAATTAGATAAATAAAGAAGATAAATAAATAAAATATTGGATCTCTCCTCTTCCCTGATTGCTTTTGCACTCAGTTTCCCCTAATTCCTATACTGAAAAGTATTTAAAAGGTGCTTAGAGAAGAATGGGATCAGTGAAGATCCAAATGATCTTCAGCACTGCTAACTTTTTCACCATGAGTTTTAATGTTTAAAAGTGGATCTAGATGGATTCATTCCCATTGGAAGAAATGAAAATACTACTACTTTTCAATTGAACAGCAGAATCAAGAAAACCAAGGTAGTGAACACTACTTTCTACTTCCACTTAGCCAGTTTGTTGCTGGCAGGACTTCAGAAAGAAAGTAACAGTATGATTTCTTAGTTAACGAACTATTTTAAAAAGAAATAGAGATCTGTAAAAAGTAAAGCTATATAAATATGGAAATGACCTCACTGAAAATCAGTGTATCAATATCGAACCACTATAATATGAAGTTTATTCCAGGATTATAAATAAATTGCTATATTTTATTGTTCACTACTCACTCTGAATTATTTTGATAGCTCAGCTGAGAAATTGAACATAAGCCTAGAGAAATCTTAGCAATTGGGCCTATAGTTGTATATAAGTGCAACAGAGTTGTTGTATGTCTTGCCTTACATTCCCTTCTCATTACTACTTTTGGACAACTCTGCTAATGCATCATCTTTCAGGCATAGAAGTAGTCTTACTAAAAATAAATAACCTAAAGAGAAAAAAAACTTCTTTTGAGAATTAAGAAAAAGAGTTTGTTGATCTTTTCTATTGTGTACTTTCTACTAGCTATGTTGAAATATAAACTTGTTTGGAAATAACAGATCTAGTCCAACACATCTGGAGAGGATCATGGTGTGGAGGAATAATATTTATGCTGCTTTTCTCACGTGGAAGAAAAAGACTGACATTTTATCAAATTTTGTTTCTATGTGTGCACAATTAATTTATTTCCACTGCTTAATGATACAGTGTATAAAGCTAACTTCTAAGATCATATGCAAAACGCTTTTCTCTTTAAAAATACTTCTTGCACTTTTTACATTTATTTACATCTATCTATATGGCCACCCATCTTACCAGTGTGTCTCTGGTTTGGAATCAAAATGCAATATAAATACAATACATATGTTAAAAATCTACTTAGCTGCATACTTCCCCACATATTTTCAAATACTTTGCCAGGGAAGGATCCAATTATAGAAAAGAGGCTTTCATATTTCTAAAACAATGGTTAATTGAATTTTCAGTCACACATATATAGTAGCAATAATTACCTAACCGAGTTTTGAAATTTTGAAAAATACTAAAATCAAAAACTTATCTAAGGATTGTTGTAGTTGTGGAACACTGTGTTATAAAAGTGTAGAAAGTACGTATATAATAGTTGCAATATAGTCTCGGTAGTATTCCTCTGGATATAATAAGGATAGTGGTGCCACAAAATATCACACAATATTTCCTGTGCCAATGTTTGACTGTGCTATATAGTTCAACGTGGGCTATTTTCAAAGCAGATACACTTCTGAATGTATCCCGATTTTTTCAGTGAAGGCAGTACATTATAAACTCTGTCACTGTTGAAGACATTGAAGCACCTGGTTAAGAATTATCTCTGACAGGATCATCCAGTGGGTCAGAGGTTGTCCAGTAACAACTAATTGTCTTCCTATATCCAGATATTCCCTTCTGATGATTAAGCTTTCCCAATTGGCCATTCTCCAGATGTGTTGGGATGGTCTGAGAATGTTATGATTGTAATTCCAATACATCTAAAAGATGCCAAATTTGGTAAGATTATGCACAGGTATTTAAGACATACTAGCTGATTGGTTCACAGGGCTTTACAAAACTTCCAGTTTGAGAATTTCATGTTTTAGAGAATCTCAGAATGTTCTGTTCCTTACTGATACCACGTTGTAGGGGAGGGAACCACTTTCAGAAACTGCTGAACCATCCAACAGCAAACAATTTTCCATTCCAAGGTTGTGCACATCCATGGAGGGTCAGTACTGTAGTGAGATTTCTTACTGTTCTTCCTTGAGTAATTTCTTTTCTAATGTACTCTTTGTATGACAGGTGACATTAATCCCAACGCATGATTCAGAAGTGATGAGGGAATGGTACCAAGAGACCCACGAGAAACAACAGGATCTTAACATCATGGTTTTGGCAAGCAGTAGCACCGTTGTTATGCAAGATGAATCTTTCCCCGCATGCAAGATTGAACTGTAAAAAAAAAAAAAAAAAAAGCAATGCATTTCAACTTTAAACTTTGTTTCCAGAAATTCTTGAATTTGAAAATACTTTTTCTAAAAATATAATCCATCTAATTCAGCTGCTGAACTATATATACCTGCCAAATGCTATACTGTATCAGAGTGATGCAAGTCACTATTTTTTTTTCCAGTCTTTGCTAATTGCTAAGGGAAATAACAGTATTCCCACCGTAGGGTTCAAATTACTGCAAAACCTGCAGATTCAGGTTCATCTTCATTGAACACTAGGAAACCATGCACTAGCAAACACTGCTGACATGCCAGGTTGTGGGCATTTGCCCTTGGAAGAAACAGAGAGCAAAAGTGCAGAGAGAGGAGGGGAGGGGGAAGATTAGTTGGATGGTGTAGAGAAGAATAAAATAATTAATTCTGCATTAGTTACAAAGCAGTCAGCGACTTACCTCCTGCAGTCTAACATCCTAGAGAAAGATTTGTTGTTTTTTTCTGCCCCAGAGTAGGCATATTTAATTTAGTGACATCTTAGCTAGAACATTAAGTGAAACAGAATGGTGGTTTTGAAGGAACATTGCATTGGAAACACTTAACTATCGGCAACTTCCCATTCAGTGTTTCATTGTCACATAACACAGTTCTCTTAGACAAAGTATGCATGTAGTTTGAACTCCATTCAGTTTACCATGCAGACATAATTGGTCTAAGGCATGCTCCCAACGAAAATTCTGAGTTTCAAATTTGACAAACTTGCATGCTAAAACACCAGGGTCACTGACAAGTTTACTGAAGCAAAATACCAAAGCAGTTGGGAGTACCTATGGTAGACAATTTGCCTTAGAAAGTGACTTGAATGTACAAAGATACTTGATGCACTTATTTTTTAATGCAAGATAGCAAGTTTATAAAACATCTGTGTAGGATTATAGTTACACCAGTACGGAACTATGCGTGTGCATGTGTGCTATTGGAAACCTCTCTGATTGGTCAAACAGCTTGGTGCTATGAATTATGTATGTAAGTTGAACACTTCATTGATGCACCTGAACAGCAAACCTTGTTTGAAGTTATTTTTTTCCCCTCTCTTTTTTCCTGCTTTCTGGAAGCATGAAAGAAAAGGTGTTCGGTACCAGAAATTCAAAATAACAAAAATATGTGGAATGCTACAAAAAGATTGTCTACACATCTGTACAGTCTTTGAAGCTTTCTGTTGTCTTATGTTAGTTTGACTGTTAATTTAAGAGTGAATATGGGGACAAATGTACAGAATTTTTTTAGCTGTGCACGAACTTTTAATAGATGAATTTTTAAACATGTTTTGTTTACAGGAAAATGCAGAAAAAAAATCAGGTGAAGGCTAATTTTTAGTAGTTTTGTAAGACAACACATAGCGTTATTTTGAGTTCTGGTGAAAATGAAGTATGATAAAACCATATTTATTGAACGTAGCTGACTGCCAAGGTTTATCTTGCAGAGAGCACACTAGCAATATTGTTATGTGTTAGTGGTCAAAGAACTAAGGACTGAAAGGTTAGTTGGCTTTCTTTTAAGCAGGCAGCTTGGATTGGGGGCTATTCCATGGCTTTATGCAATCTAAGGAGTCATTTGTGATGGCACTATTTCACGCTACCAATAAACACAGCTTACATTGCGGGGGGAGGGGAGGTTTGCATCAAACCAGCTTTGTGACATTACACGCAGTCCTGTGAGACACCTGTGAAACCCTCCAGTGTTAGTTGGGCAGCAGAAATCTTGACTTAATTTTCCTCGGTATTCCTTTATCCTACACTGTCTTAAGTAAAATGAATTGAAGGATCCTTCCCCAAAGTAAAACCAGAACAGGGTATACTGTATATAATGTGATTCTGTGAAATCATTGAAATGTGGAAAAAGTAATCCTGACCACAGATTTTAACCGATGAGAACCTCGCCTCCCAGGTTCTTCAAAGCTTCTAATTCCTAGAATTACAGGAAGGAGAGCAGCTGATCAGGATTTCTTACAATCAGATGGGATTTAATATTCCGCATCTTTTCAAATTAGCACACAGAAAAACAAAGTATGCAAAACTTATTCAGGTATGCATAATTTCTGCAGATTACAGGAATCAATTTTATGTGTGACTGAGTTTGGGTTGTTTGGTCACACGTTGTTCCACTTGGTTTTGTAGCAGCACCGATTGAGTGGTGGTGCTGGGATGCCACACAGTATGCAACCACACTGCTTTCTCCCTGCCACTTATAGCACCTGCTAGGGTTGCAGGGTTTTCTGGTTCTTCTCTCATCTTCCCAAATATGCCACCATTCCATTTATCCAAAACAAATTACATGTGCCTGGCCTAGTGCAAACTTAGTTGCTTATTTTTCAATATTCAAGACCCCCTCTGCTGGGAAGTCTACAATTTCATGATAAGGCAGATGGAAATGAAAAGTCAGAAAAATAAGAAAATGTTTGATAACAGAGGTCTGATAATAATATTTCTCATACTGGTATAGTATTTTCATGACCAGAGTACATGTTATCACTACCTGTAATAATACCTCCATTATCCTTAATGTTTTACTTTGTAGCTCTGTACAGAATTTTCACAATCTCATTCTTTCTAAAATAGGAATTTGTATTGTTTTATGGCAGCCATGTTATCAGAATGCTCTTGATTTCATTAAGCAGGGGACAACTACAGCATTTTGCTTATTATGTGTTATATAATTTATTTTAATTGTTGCATTGTTTATTTTTGTTTTATTTTGCTAATTTTTATATATTTTTAATATTACTTTAGATCCTCTTTAATTTGGGCTGGGTAGCCCAATTAATGCTGTGAAATATTGTTTATGTTTTGTGGATTTAAAAAGTCTAATATTTTGTTTTTGTTTGACAATTCTAGCAATGCTTTTTTATTTATTATTTTACCTTTATCCAAGAAACACTTCTGTTCTTATAGCTCTTTATTTTTCTTGGAACAGCATAGATGGAAGCTCTATGGGTTGGATTCCAAGTCTTTAAAAAAAACCTGGTATGATTGTGGAATGAAAAGCTCCAGAAAAAATGTATTTTTGAAAGAAACAGGATAGCTGAATTCCTAATTGTGAATGCTGCTTTTAGGAAATGCAGCAGTGGGAAACCATTGTCCTGTTACCCATTAAACAGAAATAACTACATGAATGTTATTCTCCCATACCTCATCCCCTTTCTTAGCCCAACAGTTGTTATTTCTAATACAATTCTATTATCATCCACTAATGTGATACAGTCCTAACCATACGTTCGTCCACATTGGATGACCAGGCTGATAGTACTGACAGAAGGTTAAAATGTAAGAGTTTACTGGGCAAAGCTGTTACTCTACAACATTGTTAGTATAAGGATTTGTCTTTTACTTATCCAAGTTGGCCACCTAGAAAATATCTGGGTTTCTTAGCAGTGGCCATGCTGGCTGGGGAATTCTGGAGAAATTCATCTGGAGAGTTCCTTAATGTGGAAAGATTGACTTAGATGATTTATTCTGAGTGGGTGCCAAGCAATTGCAAACAGCTCTGCCAACTAACAATGTAATATTCCATTTGTTGTTGCTTCAAGATAAATTAATTTTATAAATCCCCTCCCCCCAATTTTCTGTTTTTGTGCAAAATTTAAAGGATTTACCCAGCAGGAATATGTATGTTTAATTTTCTTCTTGCCAAAAAATAAAAAGAAAAGAAAATGTGAACAATAAGACAAACAACTGACTAGATCATGGAGGTTGTCAGTCTGTTCTGAACTGAACTTCTATGAGGATTATTTTTCATTCACGCTTAATAAACAATATTAAATATATATTTAAATGTGCAAAAGGAAATTAATTTGCTGTCTCGAAAAAGTGAAAACATAGCAGATGTGTGCATCAATAGGCCTGTTGAAGCAATTGTCTGAAATCAGCATGCCATATAATTATGTATGCCATATCAGAAATCAACTCTCTTGTGTGCAGTAGGACTTATTCCCAATAAACATATATAAGATTAGTGTCTTAATGGACTTCAAATTTGGCCTTGACACTCCTTCATACTTTAAGCACATTATCGATCCTCTTGTAATTATTTTAATATAGAATCAGGAATGAAGTTAGATTGGGATTTTTCTGTCTGTAAGGTTCCCTTTTCACTTTCCTATGGCTGAACTCTAATCTTTAATTTGGCAAATCTTGATTTTTATGGGAATATATATTCTCTTATGCAGCCTTCCCTTTTTTACTGCTATTCAAATCAGTGGATTACAATTTCCAGTGTTGTCAGCCAGCATGCTACTTGCTAAGTTTGAGAATTTATAGTCCAATAATTCATGTTTTTTGGGGGGGTGGAAGTACCAGTTTCTAGAGCTTTGCTCAAAGGTCTCATTTTGGATCACTTCTCAAAGGTCTCATCATTGCATCATTGATTCTAGCATTAGAAATCTTTTTAATGTTCTGTTTTCTGGCAACTTGCTCCTGAGAGTTGAGGAAAATTTCAGGAACACTTCTGAAAGTACAGGGACATGTAGTGGGCATGACATTGGCATTTGCCCTGCATATGAGTTGATGTGCCTTTTAGATCCAAGCCTATATTTTCTTTTTAAGTTTCTGAATAAAGCTATAGTAGTAGGCTATACAGTTCATAAACAATGGTTTTTGAACAAGCAGGCATAGGGTTTTGAATGGCAATCAGGACTGAATTTGAATGGCACTCAATTCTGGATTTCTGTTACTGTTGTTTTAGGAAGCTCCTCTAGACTAAACTAAATGGAACAAATAGTTGTGTTAGTCACAGCCCTGCATAGTATAGTGACAGTCAATCTGAAGTACCATGAACACCAATATTGTGCTCTGTTACTCAGCACAGATTACTAGAAGCATGGTTCAATATCAATTAAATTATTAATTCAATATGAATTAATGAATCAAAAGTAGAGTGCTATATGCATTCCAGAAAATTTTACTATTGGTAACATTCCCCTCATTGTGCTGTTATGATAGTACTTTCCAACTGAATAAAATTCAGTGACAGCAGTTTAGTTGAGGTCACATTCAAACTTAAAACGGATCTTTTGCATGCCTTTACATTTTCCTATTGGTGGGTCTAATTTCTGCAACTACTACTTTTTAAATTAATCTTTCTTTCTTCATGATTTATGTTTAACTTCACATACAGTAGTGAATGAATCCAAATGTGTATACAAATATAGTTAGCTGTCTTCAATAGATTAAGTGGTTTAGGAACCTTGCAACACAAAACTAAGAAGCTGTTGGTTAAGGAAAACATTCCAAGAACGCCTAGCTTAGCTTCAAGGAGTTAATTCTGCATTTGCTACATCATAGGTCATTTCTCCACTACCAAGCATCTTCTAGAATCCTCCCAATGTTGATGTGCCATGGTTAACAATAATGAGGACAGATTTTATATCACTTCAGTGATAAGTGGATGATGCTATGAAAACATTCCTAAAACACTCACTAGTGGGGCAATGGCCGTAGCCTTTTTCTCCATACATAAGTTCTAGCTCACAGATAATAGAATTGTTTTGTAGTCTAGAAATATTAGTAATGGGGAAATGTTATATTTAATCTTACCAAAAAATTGTAAGTGCTCCTTGATAGTAGAAGAAACCACAAAAATTGGTCTAATTATTTATATACATTTGGAAACTGCATTGCTTGCCTTGTTAAGGATGTTTGCTTCATTTTTTTAAAAGAACAAAAATATTTGTTGTGATTTTCTAAAAATAACAAAATAAGAAAGCAGCATCAAAACCTTGAACATTTGGGGGGGAATTGTTTCTCTGCACTAAATTAGCTTAGGAGCTCTAGTTGCCCAGAGCGACTGTTCTATTCATACAAGACGGGGCTGTAATCACACCAGAAAAAGCACAGTTCTAAAAGTCCAGGATGCTTTCACATGATGGCCTGCAGCCATTTGATTCTTCCAAACCATGGAGAGAAAGTCTTGTTGTGGCTGAGAAGCACCTCACTCCTCTCTCTTGTTCTGAATGGTCTTGTTTGTGTCAGTCTGCAGCTGTGTATGGTTTTATGTCTTATAATCCTTCATCACCTCTATCCTATCAAGTCATATCTAAAGTAGAAAATTAGTTTCCAGTGAAAGTAATATGTAGTGCTTTTATGATATTTGTGTGCAATATCCCCTCTTCCATTGAGGATATTTGATGTAAAGGAAATAAGCTCAGTTCCACAATAAAAAATTAAAATAGTTCAAGCGTGGTTGGGTTTTCTTTTCATTTGTATATTAAAGATGCAGTTTCTATGAAAAAAATCACAACCACGACCATGCATGTGTGTGTGTGTCAGTGTGTGTCTCTGTGTGTGTGTTTATACGCACTATAAACTATATAATTATACCATTTTCACAAATGGATACACTCAGATTTTCCTATTTCAATGGAGTGCTTGTGAAGTGTTAATTTTGGAGTTCTAACCCTTTTCACCTGCAGCTGTCCAGCATTTGCCAAACTTCATAGCACTTCTTTCTGTTGGTTAGGTTGCCTGAGTAAAAACTCAGTGCTTCCCTTGCTTTGGAGTTAAACTACTGTAATTTAAGGTTCTTCTCAATTCTGACCAACTTGACCTATTAAAAAATTTGAATGCTTTAGCAATGAGAAACCTCAACATGACTCAAAGATTCCACCAGCAATATATTATTATCAGTTTGTATTCACTTTGGCAGAATCCACAGACGTTATGGGGAAATTATACTAAAATTAATGAACACTTAGTTATTGCATTAAACGGCTTGTTTGAACAGTGCTTCAATATGCTGTCAGGAAAATGGGATAGTTGCTCCTAAACCAGTTTAGTAAAGTTACTAGATTCTCACTTTGGTATTATTGTTTGACAGTGAAGAAACACGATTTCAATTACAGCAAGTTTGCATTTCAGCTAGCACTGAAAGGTCTCTTCCGTAGTTTGATCAGTAAGCAACAGCACATTACTCCCATGGGAAGAACTATAAATTCTTGATCCCAGTTTTTGGGTTATATAAGGCAAAATCCTTTAGAATAAAACATATTTTTTCACAAAGTAGCAGAAATTATTTATTGTAAAGATTTTTCCTGCAGGTTCCAACAACAGTACCTGACATTGCATGTTCAATCTCAATTCAGATTTTTTAAAGAAAGTCTGGAAAGGCCACATGTGTCTTCTGACCAGTCACTGCTACTTAAGCCTCCTTATAAATAGAATATCCTATCACATAGGAAAGTTTTTTGATTGACTAAAGTTTAATATAAATATATTAAATTTATTTTCTGTCTTATCTCTTGGAGACTAAGGTAATCAGCAAATCTTTTCATTTTGACCCACGAGAAACCTATGAAACTTCTGAGAGGATGAGAGAGACTAAAGGTTCATGAGTGAGGATTGCTTGATTATTGGTCTCAATCCAAATCCAATATTTTAACAATTAACCCCATCTCTGACTCAAGTTTCTTGAAATTAGGAGCTGAAGCAACAGATACTCAAAGATTAAGAGACATTAGCTGTGTAATCTTGGGCAGCAATTCAGAGGACAAGGCAGGGGTGGGTTCCAGCTGGTTCGATCCGGTTCACTAGAACCGCTTGTTAAAAATCAGCTGGTTCAGGGAACCGGCAAATGCAGGAACCAGCTGGCCCCACCCACCCCAGAGCATGCACAGAGGCTCTGGGAGGGCAAAACCCAGCCCTCCCAGAGTCTCAAAATGGGGCTATTTCTAGCCCCGTGGAGCCTGGGGTGGCGTTTTCGCCCTCTCCAGCCTCCAGTTAAAGCCTTGGAGGCTG
>JANHFR010002682.1:19655-29743 GCA_032468015.1 Mimophis mahfalensis | reverse complement strand
CAACAGCTCTTTTAATCATAGTGAGGACCCAGCAAATGGCTGGGAAAAACTCTGTCCCTTTTATACTGTTTAGCCCAGCCCATTAGCCAATGGGCTGGCCAGGATTTCCTGCCAAAATAATTTAAATACATAACACCCCTTCCCCCAGAATGCACTAGGGGTCATTTGCAAATGTAATCATTCAGGTGACTAGGGCATGTCCGGACCCTAGTTGACCTGCGCAGCTCAGTCGGAGCTGAGGCATCGAGCAGGGCGGGTCACTTTTCTGTGCTCCGCACCGCCTCCGGCCTGGGCATGTTGGGTTCTTCAGCGATTGGGCAGTGCTGGACCTCCACCTCTTCAGATAAGCTCTCCAGCTCCGGGTTTGGGCGTATTTGGCCTTCTGTAGCTGGTTGTGTGTTGATTTTAGATTGAAGAGGCTCGTTGGTGCCGGTCAGCGCTTGCTGCTGGGGGAAGCCTATGGCTTCGTCGGCTTCAGCCTGCAGTCACTGCCAGAGCTGGTCGATATGCCGCTTCCATATGCGCTCGCCTCCGATGTCTACACGATAGGACTTGGGGCCTGTGATCTCCGTTATGGTTCCACCCACAAGGGGCCTGTGGCGTAGTTCCTGGTGTAGATGGGGGTGCCGATTTGGAATTGTCTGAGCCTTTCATCCCCGCCCTTGAATGTGTCTGGGGAGTACCTAGGGCTTAAACAGTCGAGTGTGCAGTGGAGTTTCCTCCCCATTAATAATTCTGCTGGGCTTTTTCCTGTGGCCGTGCAAGGCAGGTTGTGTTGGGCCAGTAGGAATACATCGACCCTTTCTTGCCAATCCCTGGCCCTAGCCTCGACAGGGCTTCCTTCATGCTTCTTACGAAGCGTTCTGCCTGCCCCTTGCCCTGTGCCCTGAATGGAGCCGTGAGTGCATGTCTGGTTCCCAGGGTCACAAGATACCCCTCAAACTCTGTGGCTGTGAACTGTGGCTGTTGTCTGAGACAATAATGTCCAGGATGCCGTGGGTGGCAAAAAGCTGTCTCAGCTCAGTGATGACGGCTCGGGCAGTGGTGCTCTTCATCAGCTTGACCTCCAGCCATTTGGAGTAAGTGTCTACAACGATTAAGAATGTTTGCCCATGAAACGGGCCTGCGAAGTCTTTGTGGAGTTTCTGCCAGGGGCCTGTGGGTTGGTCCCATTCCTGCACGGGTGCCGCTGGAGGATTTGGCCTAGAGAGGTGGCAAGGGCTACATTTTCCCACCCATGTTTCTATGTCCTTGTCCATTTGGGGCCACCAAGCATAGCTCCGTGCCAAGCCCTTCATTCTAACCACTCCCGGGTGGCTCGTGTGCAATACTTCGAGCATCCTCTCTCTCAGGTTCGCCGGGATGACTACCCTGTCTCCCCACAACAGACAACCCCCATGCAACTCAGTTCGTCCCACTTAGCAAAATATGTCTTGAAATTGTCCCCTTCCCCCTCTCTCTGTGCTCACTTGGTCGACGCTCAGCGTGTGCGCTTCAGTCCTTTCGAACTTGGCGCCACCATTAAAATGGCACTTCTGATTGGCTCTTTTGTTTTTCGCCGCCATTTCTTTTGGCGGGAAGTTTCTCGCTGGGTTTTCCGCTTGGCTCACTGGGTTTCCTGCTCAGCAGGCTCTAGCGATATGCCCCCGCTTGTTACAGCAGCGGCAAGTCGCATCTCAGAACCTTTGGTGGGGTCTGCCACAACTGGCACAGGTGCGGGGGCTTCTCTCTGGGTTTGCCCCCTCGGTAGCGCACACGTCCTCTTCCGATGCCTCGTCTTCATCAGTGCTGGCCTCCTTGTGGTGCACAGTGGCTGTTTTGGCTGCACCCTGGGCCATTTGGGGTCGCTGCAAGGCGGTCGCCGCGGACGAGGACGATTCATGCACTCTTGCCTCGTCCAGTACTATCGTCAGGGTCAGGTCCTGGCGGGCTAGGAGATGTCTCCAGAGGTAGGTGTCGGTGACCCTGCGGATCACCTGTTCTATCAGAGCCTCGTCTAGGTCTCTGACTCAGCCGGTATGGCTGCCACTTGCAGCGTGGCGATGAAGTCGTTGATTGTTTCGTCCTCTCTCTGGACCCGCTGCCGAAACTCGATCTGGTGGAGGTATTTGGACGGTGCTGGGGAGTAGTGCTTCTTCAGTGCTGTCTGTAGTGCTGTCCAGGACACCGACATCACCGGGGTTTTGCTCACTAAGGCCTTAGCGACGCTGAAGAGGGTGCTGCCGCAATGGGTGAGGAAGAATGCCCGTTTTTGGTCGTCTGAGACGCTGCCGAGCTCGGCGGCGTGGAGGGAGCACTCGAAACGGGTCATATAGTCTTCCCATTTTTCTGTCTTCTGCTGGAACTTTTCACTTCTCATCCAAGACGCTTCTTCAGCTCTGAACCTTTGGGATTTCAAATGCAGCTTTGATCACTTGATCCATAATCAGGGTTTTCTTGAACAAAGCATTTTTCAGGGCTTTCTAGAATAACAGCTCCATAATATACCAAACGCATATTTATTCTAATTTTTGCAAAAAAGAGGGTGGGGCTATTTGTTGATTATTGAAGTGCTGGAAGTGGTTGGGGATTGAGGATGCTCAAGCATGGACCAAAAGTAAACAATGACTGGATGGCCTTTTTAGTGTTCTGGTATTGGCTAGCTTTCTCTAAACAATGGCTGGGTGAAAGTATAATAGTTCCTGTAAACTCTAAATTCACACTGAAGTGGAGCACTTATTGATTAGATTTTAAAGCATGTTGCTATTTTGGTATGGCTCAACAAACTTTCTTCACTCAATTTTCCTAAACATGAATTTATCTCTTTCCTTTTAAAAGTAAAGAAGGGTCAAACTTACCAACAAGCGTAAGAAAGCAGATAAGGGGCATCATGAAAATGAATCATACTGGTTTGTATGGTGATGTATGAAAAGAGTTATTTTGAGGTCTTATTAAATCATCCATGTGCTCTGAATTCAATAATATTGATATTTACATATCTCTATTAGTGCAAATGTCAGCTAGCCAGAGACATAATAATATTTATGACAAGTTGTCTTTGTTGTTTATCATGCAACTTATAATGTAATATCAGCTCTTTCTCCATCAGTGCCTTTAAAAAAAATATTTTGATACTTTTTCGTTCATTTGACAGTGTACCTAGGGTAAGAAATACTCACCTTACACTTGAAAGGTTTGACGTCTGAATGGACAATCATATGGGCTTTGAGAGTTTGTTTCTGCACAAAACTTTTAAAGCAGAGGTGACATTGGTAGGCTCTGATATTGGTGTGAATTAAGACATGTCTCTTCATATTGGCAAGTAGCGTAAACTCCCGGCCACAGATTCCACACTTGTGTTCTTTCACACCCTTGAAAAACATAAGAATGAGGTAAGCATTGGTTCCTAACCCCCACTTTTATTTTTCCTATTTTAAATTTGATCTTGGTTTTTTGCTGGAGTTGCTTTTTATTTCAGTTCTGTGATAATGATTGTCCTTTACTCTGCAATGATAATAACCCGGTGGGGGAACGACTAAGAAGTATGTCTACCCCAGCCAATGATGTGCTAATTCTAACTCTTTAATAACTCACTCTATTACATATATCAAGATGTTGCTTCTTTTTCATGACTTCTTATTAAAATGTTTCTAGTTCTGGTGGTAGCATTTGGTATCCTGTGTATCCTGAAACATTATTTTGGAAATGTATCCAAAGTGCTTCCCAGCCTTAATTTGGGATCAAGACTAATGATTTTTATATATCCATGGAACACTTTTCCAAACTGGGTATCTTTATAGAAATGTTAAACTACAGAACCTATACACATAAAGCCACTATGTCTGGTTGGCTAGGATTTGGGAGTTGCCTGATCTACCTTTATAGTTGAATTACAACTCCCAAATTCTAGCCAACCAGACATGCTGGCTGTTTTGGGGTTTTTTGTTTTTTTGTTTGTTTTTTGTTTTGTTTTTTTAGTTTCTGAAAAATAAACGTATTAAATAAATAAGTAGAGTATTCTCAGATGAGTCATTTGGGATTCCAACTTAAGCTGGGTTACACAAAAATAAATAAAAATGAAATCCAGAAAACTGTGAGGAAAGAGAATTATTTATTCCCCAAAGCAAACAGGTCTGCCTATGGGAGTATCTACAGAAAAGTGGAGTATAAGAGTTGTTTTATAGAGGAGCTTGTTCTGCGAGTGAAAGTGTGTTCCTGTGGATTCTGGGGCAGACACTTGTCGGGTGTGGGTGTCTGTAGGTACATATCATCTATAATGTTTATTCTTGTGAACATGCAACTCCCCAGGGAGACTATTTTAATCAACTCTGTGTTTACAGACTTTCTCCTTTGATATGTGGACAAGGTCTGGATAAATTATTTGGGAGTTTAAGGAAATCTGAGTAAAAGATTTTGCCCTGTTTGCTATTTTTACTTGATTAACATAGTTTCAGCTTGACTCTCAATGCTCTCAGTAACATGGATTCTGTTAATGTTTAAGGGAAGATGGAAAGAGGGATAAAATATATTTTGATATAAAACTTCTGACAGTATTGATGAGGGTCAGATATTTTTGTACTAAAATAGTTCAAATTCTGCTCATTTTTGTTTGTTGTTGTTGTTTTTGTTGTTATTATTAGTGCAAAAGATACAATATAAAGAAATAAACTCTTGCCATGGCTCAAAAAATCTTATCTAGAATTAGAATATAATAATTCACATGAATCCATTAATTCTACTTTAAAATTATTCTATAAACCCAAAATGTAGCAATTTAATTATCACTCACAATTACCTATTTCTATAATGAATATTTATCTTAATACAGAATACCTCCAGTGTCCCCCCCCACCCCGTCCATATCACCCAGAAGTGACCTTGAGGAACTTCCTGAACATTAATAGGAATGGAGCTAACCTAGGAGGAAGAATATTCCATAAGTTGGGCATCAAGGCAGAGAAGGTCCACTTCCTGGCACCTATTAAAAGTAGGTTCTTTATTATTTTATGCATTTATTTATATCCCACCTTTATGGTCTGTCCCCATATCAGGAAATTTTAAATTGGGGTGAGGAACTGGTGTTATTGGTTTTTATAATTTTGAATTTGTTTGTTGGGCTTTAATGATTAGTTTAATTTATTTTAAATATTGTATTATATGTTTTTTAATGCCCTGTAAACTGCCCCGAGTCCTGCGGGAGAAGGGCAGTATAAAAATTAAATTAATAAATAATAAATAAATAAAAATTATTTTTACAAATAACTCAAGGGAGCAAACTTATGCAATATACCCTCTTCCTATTTTTCTCACAAAACCTTATGAGGTGTGATGGGCTAAGACTGACTCAAGGTCACCCAGCTGGTTTTCATGGCCAAGGCAGAACCTGAACTCATGGTCTTTGCAGATGGAACTCGCAAATCATGTCCTCTCTGCTGGATCCAATGGGACATGCTCAGATCTTGTACATTCTGTGAGGCTTCCTACCAGTTATGTGGGCAAACTTGTAGCCTCAAGTGTCTTCCACATGTGGTATTTATGCCAAACCTGAATTGGCTGCGTTTGTGAGCCAGATCATCTCTGTTGGGTAGCTGAGATTCACTTGGGCTCAACCACAGTGGAAAAGGAATCTATCTTTGCAAACCTTGGAGTTTGGGGCCAGATGTCTTCCCTTTAGGGGAACTCTTATTTTATCTACCTTTGAGCTCCTTTACTCTTTTCCTTCCCCATAGCAAGCATGTTTCTGTGATGCTGTGCTGTGTTGTTTTTTTTAAATTGAGTTTGTGTGGCTTCTTCATGAAACAATTAAAAGCACAATCAGGTGTTTCAAAAAATTGCCAAATAAGTGGACTGGCATATAAAGACAGAGGGCGATACTGGCCAGGTGTCAATCAGTGGACATCTACTGGACAGCAACGCCAAGTATGGTGTTCTTGAAATTTCAAGATTGGCTACAGCGACTGAAAGTGTTTCTGACGTTAAGGAGAAGCAAACATGGTAGTAATCTGGAAGTGACTCCTCTGCTTCTTTCAGGCTAGAAGTGCTTTAAAATATTTGCATTTTAGCAGGTCATCAAAAAGCCACCGCCCACCCCATCCAGCACAACCTGGCATTAGCTTACCTTATGAGTTAAGGAATGCTGCTTCAGGTGATGCGGCTGCACAAATTCCATGCCACATTCAGTGCAAATATATGGGCGAATATCCTTGTGCTTCATCATGTGATTCTGCAGCTGGCTTGGGTACTGGAATATCTTGTCACACTCGGTGCAAGTGTATTGAACAGGACCTCGGTGGGTGGTTAAGTGCCTCTTCAGTTGCGACAAAGTTGGGAAGTCAAGGCCACACTCAATACAGATATTTTCTCTGCCACTCTCATGCTTGGATTCATGAGCTTTTAACTCACTGGGATAAGCAAAACCCCTTCCACAAATCCTGCAACTATAAGGTTTAATGTCACTGTGCTGCATCATGTGTCTCTTCAGGTGGCTAGTTTGGGTGAAGGCCTTGTGACACACTTGGCACTTATGAGGTCGAGTGCCTTGATGAGTCAGCATATGGGTATGCAGATGACTCAGCTGCTTAAAAAGCTTGCCACACCGGGAGCAAGCGTGGGGCTTGATGCCACTGTGCCCCAAGATGTGAGTGACCAAGTTGTATTTGGATGTGTAAGACTTGTCACACATAGGGCACTGCCAACGTTTCTGCTCCCCTCCTACATCAATGTAATAGCTGTCATCAATCTGAATGTTGACATCTACTCTTTCCACCTTTTGCTTCTTTTCAGCTTGCTCATTTAACTCAACCCTTTTGAAGGGCTGCTCCACAGGCCTTTTCAGTGGGAAAGGATTTCTAAAATGCCAATCTGGGGGCATCATAAAAGGAAACATTAGAGTAGGATGAATTTTGGGATAGTATGAATAGGGAGCCTGCAGAAAAGTGGTGGGTCCAGGCCATAGAACCTTGGGCTTTATTGGTTCTTCTTTGATAGGCTGTGTCCCAAAGTGTTCCAGAGTCCTGTAAAAGTGATAGCCAAGGTTGCAGAGGTCGATCATGTGAGCATTGTACTTTGGCTGTGTGGATTCATGCTGAAATATTGAAGGGAGGCTGGGAGAACCGCCATCAACATTTTCTTCAGGTTTCTCCAATGGAGATGTGGGATCTCCTGGAGGGATACTGGAAGGCACTTTCATTGGCATACTTTTACGTTTACGAGATCCCCCTTCCAAAGAGCTTTTGAAGTTTTCTAAGTCTGGGGGAGGGCTGTATCCAAATTGGGCAAGCTGTGTCCTGAATTCTTCACTGAGGGGAGAAGCTATATTGGTATTTACAATAGGCTCCAAGCAATGAGCAAAGGAAAAGGATTGTACATTGTCCATCTTGCAATGTGTGTCCTCTTTCTTCATTGCACTGAAGTTCTCCTGGATGATCTAGCTTCCTTCAAATAATGAATAGCATTTTTGCAACAGATAAAAAATTATAGACCGATATAGTTATTGAATGCAGACTATAAGGCATTTGCTTCAATATTTGCAGAAAGACTAAAGAGATTTTTAAATCAATTAATACACCCAGATCAAAATGGCTTTTACCTAAGAGGCAAACTAAAGATAATACAAGAATAATCTTGAATACATCGGAATACTACGAAGTGTATCTAGAGAAGCAAATAGCGTTGATATTCCTTGATGCACAGAAGGCATTCGACAACATGAGCTGGAAAATCATGCTAGCACAATTAAAAGACATGGACTTTGGGGAAAGATTTATCAAAATGATTAAGGCAATATATTATAAACAAACTGCAAAGGTGATGGTAAATGGAGATATGACTGAAAAGATTAACATTAAGAAGGGTACAAGACAGGGATGCCCTCCTGTCACCATTATTATTTGTATTAACACTGGAAGAATTAAATAGAAATATTAGACAAGACAAGGAGATAAAAGATATGAAAATAAAAAAGGAAAAATACAAATTACAGGCATTTGCAGTTTTTTGTTTTAGAAGGTCCAGAAGAAACAGGACCGAAGTTAATAAAAAACATAGAAGAGTATGGTGAAGTAGTAGGATTGAAAATAGAGGAAAAAAACTAAGATTTTAGTGAAAAATATCACAGAAAAGCAGAAAAAAGAGTTAACAAAGAGATTAGATATTAAGATTACTAAGAAGGTAAAATACTTAGGGATTCAATTAACAGCAAGGTGTGTAACGACTGAGGAAGATAATTATAATTTTATACAACAAATTAAGACAGGTTTTTTAATATTACTGTAAACTACTTGTTATTGCAGAAGATATTTGTATTCAGACAATGCACTGATTAATGGATGAAGGACTGTTTGTAAAATAAAATAAAAAATTTATATAAAAAATAACATTTTTAAAAACTAATCCTGTTCCTTGCTTGCTGTTATTTGATACAATGTGTAACTGAGTGGAAACTCTTAAATGACCGTTTAACACAAAGGATGGTGACTATCCTATTTTCTCTGCTTTCTCTTTTTAGCCCCAAGTTTTCTCTTCTAGGCCAGAAACCTTGGGTTCTGACATTTGTCAGTCTTTGTGGCTTTTAATGAAAAGTCCAGTCAAATTTATGCAGTTGTTTATTATGGCTATATACCATGTAAACCCCACACAAAAGGATTCAGTCTAACTCTTCCATGCATTAAAAAATGAGGACAAGCCATAGCTGATAAGGGCCATTTCTGCTGTTCCACTATGGCTGCATTTAGACGTACTTTTCAATGTCAAGAGAGTTCATACATACTCAGCTTCCTGTTCAATAAGACCATAGAGTTAGAGTTAACTGTTTAGGCCACCATCCTGCTCCCAAATTCATGCTGTATATTCCTTTGGGGTCAAGAACCGCCCTTAGGCTCTGACTACTATCCTAGGGACACAGTGGAAAGGGTGGGGCAAACAAAACGCACAAATGCCATTTGATTGAATTAAATGTCAATTGCAGTTAAGTTAATTAAATATAGTTCATATGGATATTAGCAAGCACTTAATATCTTGCCTTACCTATCAGTTAAAACTCAGTATTCAGTGGCAAAATATGTCATAGTTCTGGGGAGGGGGGTCATACTCAGGATATCCTAGTGTGGTCAGTTGCAATTTGCCTTCATTACTAAGCAGTGTAACTGTTTTGCTAGCAGGTGGATTAGTTAGTAATGCTAGTTTCAGAGAAAGTAAGGTATGTCCTGGAACCTGTTAAGTTTCATGCATGGCCAGTTGTTTGTTTTACATGCAGAACATTTCAAGGTCTACAATCTCCACATAAAACTTGGGGGAACCTCTCTCGGAACCCCCTTAAGATCTGCCATCATGTTATGTAGGTCACTTTTGGTCTTTGAGTTGTAGAAGAGCAAAAGGTCACAGTGCCAAAAAATAGGCATGATTGAAATAAAAAATTGGACTAAGCAGGGTCAAATACGATCAAATATATGGCATTCATACCATGTGTTTATTCACCATATATGTCATTATTTCTACTTCTGTCACTGTAATACTCACAGGGTAGTGATTTTGGGAGGGACCATATGTACCAAAAGCTTGATTCAGTGGTACGTAATATCCTATGTACCTAACTATTGATTTTGCTGTTAACCAGCTGCAGAAACTAGCAAGCAGACAATGAAAGATTGGTGCTATGTGCTTCTACTGGTGTCCTAAGTTTGGGACATTTAGGATACTCTGCCCAACAAATTAATTCAAATCTTTATATCCATCAGTCATTTAGCTTGTTTTATAATGTTTGTTGAATAAATGTGCAACACATATATAACCCTTAGTTTTAAGGATCAACAGTGCAGCATTTGTACTCACATTAAATCATCACCTTTGGGCCAAATGGGCTTTAAATACATCTGCATGAGCTTCAGACACCTGCGCATAAGAGACAGAGAAAAGAATGATCATTCTTTAAATATGTCGTGGTAGAGATAGAAATATGCAAATTCAGGGTTCCATGCTGTTTTTAAGTGCATAACTGGGGTGGGAAAGGTTTGAGGGCACTGTTTTGAGATGACAGACAAGTACATTGCTACTTAACTCAAGATAGCTAGTTAACTAGCTAGTTAAAGACAGGGAGAGACAGGGAGGGAGGG
>JANHFR010002681.1:417031-429046 GCA_032468015.1 Mimophis mahfalensis | reverse complement strand
CAGCGAAGCTGGCTGGGGAATTCTGGGAGTTGAAGTCCACGCATCTTCAAACTGCCAAGGTTGAGAAACACTGCAGTACGGGCTTTACCGCACGGTTCGTTCGTTGCTCCTTTAAGAACCAACAAAGAGGTAAGAAACTACCTACGCCTCCCACGCGGTCTCCCGCCTTCCTGTCAAGCCTACTCCTCGGAGTCAGCCGCCGGAACGGCTCCAACGCCTGCCTGCCTCCCTCACGCGCCCCTCCAAAATGCCCCGTGGAGGCAAAACCGTCAACCAAGCCCATTGGTTTCCATTGAGAGCCGCGCGTGGGCGTGGCCTCGTGTCACGTGCAATGCTCCTTGAGCCAATCGGGTGATCGCGTGATACGAACCCCGGCCGCCGCTACTGCCGCCGCCAGAGCAAGCAGGGTTGTTGTTTCCCCCCGCCCTCCCTTCTTCCCTTCCTCCCTCCCTCCCTCTTCTCCCCAAGATGGCGGCACCGGCGGGCGACTGAGGGGAGCTGTTGGCCGAGGACTGGGAAAAGACAATCCTGGCTGCCGCCGGGAAAGAAAAAAGACGACGTTCCCGCCTCGGTTTTTTTTTTTTTTCCGCCGCTTCCCCCTCTTCCCCTTCGGCCCTCTAGGAGGATGGTAAAATGACCCAAGTAGGGAAGAAAAAGAAAAGGGCCGCCAACCGCAGCATCTTGCTGGCTAAAAAAATCATCATTAAGGACGGCGGCACGGTAAGGAAGCGGCTCGTGGTGGTTGGGGGGAGGTGGGCGAGCTCGAAGCCCGTGGGGGAGAAAGCGAGGCTGCTGGCGGAGCTAGCGGACGGGGCCGCCAGGCTTGCTTTGTGAGGCCTGCGTTACGGGGTGAGAGCGGACCTGTCAGCGTGGACCAACCCGACGCCGCCTCGGTTTCTCCCGCGTCGACCCCCTCGTATCGTATATCCTGAGGATAACGGGTTCGCGCCAGAGGGATGGGAGGGAGGGAGAGTCGTCCCCCACCCCAGGACACTTGGTGGCATTGAAACCGCTTTAAACCTGGGCTTGAGGAACATGTGTCCTTTAAAAAAGGCGAATCGTCCAACTTTTTTTTTTTTTGGACTTTGTTTTTTATCCCCGTTTTATCGACATTCTGATTTCGCCTTATTTGGCTTCTCTGTGAGGGGAGATTCGGAGCTTTCGAAACTCCGAAAATTAAGAATAGGGCATGCTTTCTCTGCCCCTCTCTTTCTGTCGCGGCTTTTACTCTGTAAAATGCTGAAGTATACATATACTGGCTCCTAACTGTTGGCAGTATTTTAATCTATAGAATCCTTCCATTTTAATCGTTTTATGTTTAAATTTTAATCTAAATTTTAATACTATTTAATGAGATATGGGTTTAATTTCTTTTAAACTTTTTTATTGTATGTTTTTAGTGTTGTGAGCTGCCCTGAATCCTTCGGGAGATAGGGCGGCATAAAAATCTCATTAAATAAATAAATAAATTGTTGAGGCTAGCTGGTTTTCAGTGGTTTGATCTTTTTATAAATGGTCAGTCACTTGGTCTTCTGCTTTTAAAAACTGATTGGAATAGCTCCATCAAAACGTTTAACCACTGTCTTTCTTAATCACTTTGTTGAGTAATTTTATTGAAGTAAGCTGTTTAGATGGGACCATTTGTTACAAAATAATGTGAAGTACAGGTAGGTAGTCCTTGTCTTATGACCACAATTGAAGCCAAAATTTATGTTGTTGAATGAGAATTGGTTAAGTGATTTGTCCCGTTTTATGACATTTCTTGCCACAGTTGTTAAGTGGATCACTGCAGTTGATAAGTTAATAACCTGGTTGTTAAGTGAATCTTGCTTTGCTTGTCAGAAGGTTGCAAAAGGGGATCATATTACCCTGGGATGCTGTAATGGTCATAAGTATGAATCAGTTGCCAAGCATCTGAATTTTGATCACATGATCATGGAGCCATGAGTTGCTATGGTTGAATAGGTGGCAGTATAAATTCAATAAATAATAATAATGTTGCAAAGGATGTAACTGAAAAATATCATAAGTCAGTTTTTCCAGTGCCGTTGTAACTTTGAAGAGTCACGAAATGAACTGTTGTAAGTCGAGGATTAGCTGTAAATATTATTATATTTTACCTGAAGAAGTCCTATGGAAATGGTCTTTAGTTGGGGTACTTGCCCAATATTTCTTTGTTTTTATCTGTTTTGTAATAATCACGTTGTGGTCACATATAAACATAATTGAACTGAAGAATAAAACATTTGATGTGATCTTTAGTGATATGTAGAAATACCAACACCTCCGGGGGATGGTATTGGACAGGAAGGCCTGGAGGAACATTGTACATGGGGTCGCGATGGGTCCGACACGACTTCGTAACTAACAACAACAAGAAATACCAATTATCAGATCTGTAGGTATTCCTATTTATTGTAGGGTGTGTCTCGTGGGTATAGTGCTAGGAACTTCATAGTTTTGTGTTTCAAACCAGACCACATAGTTTGTCCTTCTGAAAAATGAAGATGATGTGTTTTTCCCTGGAGAGTAGTTTTCAGCACAGATAGCCAACCTGTGGCCTGCCTTACAGATCATCCTAAAGATACTTTTAGTGGAGTATGCTTCGGAAAGTTGCTATAGTGGCAAGCTAATCTAGAGAGCCAGATGCTTTAAGGCGCACTGAAGTGATTGCTCTGGGCATCTATCAGAAGAGCAGTAAGGGAACTTTGGCTCAGTTGCTATGTAGTACTGCTTTATTCTGTTGAATGATAGAACTAGTCCTGCTTTTGGAGTGATGTGAAGCTAGTTGTACCTGATTGTTGTGTGTTTAAAAATATTTGAATAAAGTTGATATCTAAATTGATGACATAAGATCTTTTGGGTTTAATTGAGACAGGGTTATATAAAAAGTGCTTTACATTTTTAACATATGCTGTGATTGTACCAGTCCATGGTTAACGTGTCAGACGAACAATTTATATCAGATGTATGCTTGGGGTACCGTAAACAGGCATCAGAGGACTTCAGCCAATTAAAGTGCCCTAATGTGTGTCCCTGAGTCTTTAGGGATGGATCACCTATTTACACTTTGCTATCTGAACTCTGAGCAGCTATTATGTTTGCAGTGTGATCCTCAGCTGATTCTGCTGTTGCCTTTTCCAGGTGTATTTCCATTTCAGTAAAAGAAAATTATGCCCTTGAAAATCATGTGTGCAAATTAGTAACATGTCAAAATCCTGAATTTTTAAGTTTAATAGTCAAAGACATGTGATACCAAAGTATGCCATGCAGTATGATCCTTGTTATTTAAGGATATGAATGTTTCTCTAGGTAATAACAAATTATGTAATATTAATAAGGCCTCTGCTATGTTATTATTCTTTAAAAGGGAAATAATAGTTACACAAAACATAGGCTTGCTGAGAAAATGTGACAAATCTGTATTACGCCATGTCTTTGAATGAGCTGTAAAGTTTGCTGTGTTGTAATGGTAGTTTTAATACTGATAATTGGGGAAAGCTTGTTGATAATAGTTCTTTAAAATATGTAGGACCCTTGTCTATGGTGATTCTGAGTCATCCAGGTCATGGTTGTTCCAAAAGTGTTTTTCAAGAGGCAACTGGACTTTCTGGTACCAGAAAGTCCAGTTTCCTCTTGAAAAAGCACCTTTGGGACATGTAGGACCCTTGTTGTGATCCCATTAAGTTGTAAATTCTTGAATATATTTCTGTTAAAAGAATCCACTCCAAAGTATATTATTTTGGTATTAAAGAAACAATCTTGTGGCATTTGAAACAAGATGTTTGGTTACTTCTGTTTAAGTTGGGTTGTGTGCTACTATCTAAGCATATGTGAAATGTTACACAAAAAGTTTGGTTCATAGAACAATTGGCGTTAGGCAATGTTTCTCTGGAAGGGAGGCTCTGGGAAGATTAGCATTGGAACTGGCATACAGGCAATGTAGGGTTGCCCTGTAACATCCCTCTGAATTTTATTTTGGTCATTACGTAAAACAACTAGGAGGCTGTATGTGTTAGTTTAAGGCAAATTGCAACCTTCTCAGAACAGTTTGACTAGATTCCTAAGCAACAGTGTGTTTGTTTCATACATGAACAATACATTTTCCAGTTACTGAATATTCCTGTTATTACCCAATACTAGTAATACTTTGAAACCTCCTTTCTGCTATGTTTTAGAATTTAGAGTATGCTTCTGTATCTTTTAAGGTGCTTCTTTCTTAGTTCATGTGAAACAAGACTTAATGATACCTCTAATGCCCATGTTTTTCAGAGCTGTATGCTGTTCTTTAAAGACTAAGTAGTACAAAGTACTCTATTTTTTATGAGTATAATATCGAGAAAAGAACTACAGACAAGCATTTTATACCCAAGATTCATACTGTACTGAAGTATGTTGTTCTCCTGCCACGTATTATTATTTTGCTAAATAGTTTTAAATTGCAGTCAGTACAAACCTGTGAATGGAACTGACTTGATAGATTAGCGTAATGAATTCAGAACAATAAAACTGGCACTTTCAAGGGTCCTGCATTTTCAAAGATATTTCACATCTTGTTATTGTATAAAATAGTGTAGAGAACAAATATACTGTGGATTTAAGAACCAATTTTAAGGTTTTCTTTTGTATTTCCATACTTTTTATCTGTTCTTTTTTTGAACTTCTGAAAAGCTTCTGAAAAGATGTATTTTAGATTTTAGAGACACCACATTCAATTTTTGGGATCCAAAATCTTATTTGTAGGAATTAAGCCAGAAGTCAAATGTAGAACATCAAAACTACTAGAATTTCTTGATTTTTTTTTTTCAATAATTACATTATTGGATTTTTGAAATTTTAACAGTCACATATCCTGATTTTTGATGACTTGTAGAAGCTGCTTTAAAAATATCTTAGTACTTTTATTCTATTGCTGCCAGTGTTAATTGTGGCCTAGTACTGTTGTGCAGCTGGATAAATGGAGAATGAATATGTTGTTGGTGATAAAGCTACCTCTCCCATCCTTGAAGAAAATAGAGAGTTGCAGTACTTCCTCTTACATTTCTTAATCTCTTATGCCTCTTAAGTGTATGGTACTGTACAAAACAAGGCTATTATAGCTGCTCATGCTATGATTCATTGATACAGTTGGTCCTTGACTTAACCATGCATTCAGCAACTGTTTGTATACCCATGCTGAATAAAGGGATTTAACACTGGTCTCTGAGTTATGGCTGTGTAGCACCCTATAGCCACGTGATCCAAATTTCAGAGTTTGACAGCCTTCCATTGCAGGAATATTTCAGCTTTCTCGCCTGCCATTCTCCCTTCATCTATGCCCTTTGGGCCCCTGGGGTCTGCTGCCAAAGCCATTCTAGCTTATTCTTATTTTCTTGCCCCCACTGCTGACCACATTTATCTGTCCACGCCCTATGCAAAGCAACTACTGGCTGCACAACACTTTCTTCCCGAGGTCACCCATGGTCATTTCTGTGTGAGACTTGGGAAAGATAGTCTCATGTGGCCAAGCAGATATTTTGCTCCAACATAAGGAGTATGGTACAGACCCAGTCAAGGAATTTCAGGCAGTGGGGTCTAGAACCTTTTCTGCTGTGGCCCCGCTGTTTGAAACATCTTGCTGCTGGAGGTGAGATCCTCCCCCACTTCCTTGGGGCAGCCCCAAAACCTGGCTCTGCTGATTGGTTAGGGTCCTGATGGGGGGCACTTTATGCTGGAGGTAGTTGGTGGAATAAGAGAGAAGATCCCATTTTCATTCTGCTAGTGCACATGTAGTCCTCAACGTATGGCCATAATTGAGCCCACAATTTGTTGCTAAGTGAGAAATTTGTTAAGTGGCTTTTTTGCCCCATTTAATTGTTTTTCTTGCCACATTTGTTAAGTGAATCACTGCAGCTGTTTAATTAGTAACATGGTTGTTAAGCAAATCTGGCTTTCCTGTTTACTTTGTTTCTCAGAAGGTCACAAAAGGTGATTACATGACCCTGGAATACTACAACTGTCATAAATGTGAACCAGCTGTCAATCATTTGTATGTAAATCACATGACCATGGGGATGCTGCAAAGGCTGTAAATGTGAAAAATGGTAATGTCACCTTTTTCAGTGCCGCCGTAACTTTGAACGGTCGCTAAATGATCTGTTGTAAGTCAAGGAGTACCTGTACTTGGGTCCTAGTCTTGTATAATTCTTGTTAATTTTAATCTTTTTATATGTGTGCTTGTATTGTATTGTAAGACATGGACACATTTATTAAATAGTACACAGCCTCAGCCACTTATATTTTCTTTTCTAAGAATGCCTTTGTAGCCAATATGGAATCCATGGGCATTTTGGGGAATAAGGCTGAGTTTGGCATTTTGTGTTGCAGTATGCAATCTTTATTTTGGTTTCATTTCTTTAACTAAAGGATATCTGTATACTGAAAGAATCCTCCTAAAGAAAGAGGAAATTGCCATTTATTATTTATAATGTTTAACATATTGCATGAATCCCTAAGTCGCTGATGGCGAACCTATGGGACGCATGCCCAAAGTGGCACGTGGAGCCATGTCACCCGGCATGCGACTTATCCCCACCCCACCACACATGCACACGCCCTCCCAAGCTCCTAAAACACCCAAAAACCCGTGAATTTAACTTTACTGTGCAGTTTTTTTGGCGTTTAGGAGAGCGCGCGCACGCACAGGGGGGACAGGGGAATCCCCTCTCGCCCTCCCCCCGTGCCTGCGCTTGCTCTCCCAAGCCCCCAAACTCTCCAAAAAACTCAAAAAGTTCACGTTTTTGGGGGGCTTGGGAGAGCGTGCACATGCCCGGGGGAGGGGCACAGCACACTATGCCCCTCCCCCTGATCATGCGCGCACTCTCCCAAGCCCAAACAAACAGGAAGTGGCATGTGAGTGGCCACGCCCATTCCCCCCCCTTTTGACACTTGGTGCCAAAAAGGTTCGCCATCACTGCCCTAAGTTCTTCGTTCACAGTGTTATTTAAGGAACTATGTTATTAGTGTGACAGGATGCAGTGTGGCTTTAGATTGTATTCTAGTGTTCTAGAAGTCAGAGTATTGGAAGAAAATCAATAGATAAAATTGTTTCAGTTTTAATGCTTGCATAGTGTTTACTACTAGGGTCCTTGTACAGAATCCCATACGACTGCCTTGGACTAGCTACTAATTCTCTTTCCTCCTCCCCCACTCCTTTTTCATCATATAAACATTGTAAGGGAAGAAAGGAAGTACTGAGGGAAGCAGCAACTGTAGTGATTCACTGTATTTGCTTAGCAAAAGAAGGGTTTTGGTACACAAGGCTACAGTACTAACCATATATTGGTGCTGCGTACAGGAATTGCCTTATATATGAGAAAAGAGGGATGTAACGGTCATTGTCGTATATTTATTTATTAATTTATTAAATCGCAGATAAAATATTTTGATTAGATGTTATGTATACTCAAATTATGGGGAGTTTTGTATAGCCACCCATTGCACCAAAAGCAACTCTGGGTAACACACAACAATCAGATAAAAACCACAGATATCTCTCTATATAAAACAGAAGTGTGGTGAGGGCGTATGTGTGTGGATGTGCTCTATACGTTCCTACATGGAGCAACCAATCTCACCCAAACTTGGCACATACATATCTTGATGATGTGAGATCAGCACTGGGGGGTGGGGGGGTCACAAAAGCCTTTGAATGTCCTTTCCCCCAAAAAAAGGGTGTCGAAGTGGACATTTCACTGCCAGGCTCTACTGCACATGTGCAGAGGGTTACCAGGAGAGGCATGCAAATTGGAGTCTCTCCAGCCAATAGAGGCAAGGCATGCAAATTGGACAAAGAATGCTGGGAATTGTAGGCTGCAGCATTGTCATAAACACTCGGGCGAAGCTGGGTTATCAGCTAGTAAAGAAATAAAGTCTACAGTAGGGGTGTCAAACTGGATTTCTTCAAAGGCCGAATCAGCATTGTAGTTCTGGGGTGGGGGTGGGGATGGAACAATGCCTCCTGCCGCACCAGATGGAGGCCTTGTGGGGCGTCTGTGTGACCCATTTTTGGCTGGCAGAATGCTGCAGGAGGCCGGAGAGGCCAAAAACGGGTTGCGGGGCTCTTCTTACATTTTGGCCAGCAGAGGCACCATGAGCCAGTCCTATGTTATTTCCAGCCCGGCCCCACGGGCAGAATCCAGGCCATGGGCCTTGAGTTTGACATCCCTGGTCTACAGTAAGAAATAAATAGTACAACCGATAGGTGAAGAGAGAGATTAGAAATAACCATGTCAACAATGGAGCCATCTAAACATATCTCTGTCTCCCTGGGAGTCCCAGGCCTAACAACATAACCAGGTCTTGAGGGCCTTTTGGAATGTCAAAAGGGATGGAGCTAATTTAATTTTGGTGAGAAAAATGTTCCTCCAGGTTGGTACCACTGCAAAGGAGGCACGTCTCCTGAGACCCACCAAATATAGATCTCTAGTTGATGGTTACCCGCAGCGTGTTTTCTTTGCCAGTTCTAATATGTGTACAGTACATAGGTTTCAACAAATTCTCAGTGGCCATAGTAACAAGCCCATAAATATGTTATTTCTAAGGCCTCCCATGAGGCAGGTTGTTGTCTCTAATCTCATACTGCAGCTTAAAAATAAAGCAGGATCTCAGGAATAAATGTAAGTCTGTCTATCCCTTTCTGCCTAGCAAAAGGCAGCAAAAGAATCTTAGCTATTGGACCATCTATTGGATGGTTGAAGCTCCAGTTGCTTGTTATGAACCAAAACAAGCAAGGGATTGGGAAAGATTATTCCCTTTCCTCTGCTGTTCCAATGTTGTAGGGAAGGCAAAGACTCCATTCATTTTAAAAACTAGATTTCCCACCAACCACCCTATTGTTAAACACTTGGGATTTATTGTCATACAAAAATCTTTCTGCAATTACAGATACAAGTAGTGCTAAGATTCCTTCAGCAAAACTTTTGAATGCTGACAGCCGGATCTTTGTATTTCCTACTACGGGAAAAAAGAGTTTATGGGGCAGTGAAGAAGCTGTTCTTTTACTGCTTTTTGGAACCCTGATGCAGAACAGCTCAGGATGATGATGATGATGATGATGATGATGATGATGATGATATCCATTCAATTGTTTCTGACTTAGTGATTCTATGGACAGGTCTCTCCACATCTACTGACCTGGAATAACTTCCTTGAGTTGTTCTATGCTTTGGCTGATGTCAGCTTTGATGGCATCCAGCCACTGGGTTCTTTGGTGGCCTGATTTTCTTTTGCCACTATCTCTTCCAAACATAATTGCTTTCTCTGTTGAATTCCCCCACATGACATGGCCAAAATAAGTGAGACACACTTTTGTAATTTTGCCTTCCAGTGACATGTCTGGTGTTATGTGCTCCAATACTTGTTTGTGAGTACTTGTTAATTACTTGTTAATACAGTTCAAACTATGGCCTTGAAATTAATTATTTAATCTGATTTCCCATGGGGCGGGAGGGTTCCACCAAAATATTTCTTTTGCTAGGGCACATACAATATAAAAGATTGCATGATATATATAATAAAGTTATGTGTTCATAATTCTTTTTCTACTTTATTGGAGTCCCATTGCAATTATTTTTTATAGTAGAACTACTTGTAGACCTTAACTTACAACCAGTAATTTAATGACTGTTCAAACTTTCAATAGCACTGAAAAATGTGACTTACAACCAGTCCTGGCATCCCCACAGCCACATGGCCAAACTTTGGTTGCTTGGCATCTAGCATGTATTTACAATGGTTGCAGCATCCTGAGGTCATATAATCACCATTTATGACCTTCTCAGCTGGCTTCTGGCAAGCAGAGTCAATGGGGGAAAGCTGGACTCACTTAAAGACTACATGACTCACTTAAAGGTAAAGGTCATAAAATTACCGTAAGTGACTCAGTTGTCTTGGCTAACAGTGGAAATACTGATTTCAGTTGGGGCTGTAAGTCTAGGACTACCTGAATACTGTATATGTCTGACTTCCTATCTATTCTGTGTGGCTGTCCCCCTTTTGCCATCACAGTGCGTCAAATAACAAACGACAAATAGCGGGACAGCATTTCGCATCAAAATCCATCAAGTACCAAATTTGACAAGTTTTGAAGCAGTTGAGTACCGAGGTACCATTTCGTTTGACAGATGTGAACCTCCAAACGAGCTTTTAAGAAAGGTCTCTTAATGAAGCTTTTTAATGGAAGCAAGCTGTTTGCTGGTCAGATTATTTTTTCCTTCTGAAAGGTCCTGATGAACAAAGAAGTTCTTAATTCTGGCACTCATGCTACGACTCTTGAATTAGCTCCTTTTCAAGAGCCAAAATAATGTGTGTAGAAGATTATGTGGTGTCCTACCACCACATAATCATCTGGTCTAAGGAAGTGGTATGGAGGGAGAAACACCCCCCCCCCTTTTTTTTTTGGCTTTTGTCGTCCACAGCTTATTTAAATTATAGCATTTTTTAGTGGCTGAAGAAGTATGTCTGACCCAAGGCATAATTTGTCACATTTATCTGCAGAGAAAAGCAATGTGTGGTTGGAATGTCTTTCAAGGGGAGGAAAGAACAAATGGAACCCAGTTTTTGCTTATAGACATAAACATTAAATTAGTCTTACGTTTGGTTGTGTCATTCATTTTCTGACTTTTAATTTTTTTTAGCTGCTGTTTTTATTACTGTAAGTTAAGTAACAATCCTATTTTTTTGACTCTTAGCCTCAAGGGATTGGTTCTCCTAGTGTCTACCATGCTGTCATTGTTATATTTTTGGAATTTTTTGCTTGGGGACTTCTAACAGCACCTACATTGGTGGTAAGTGATAAATTTTTAAAAATCCACTTTTCAACTTTAGATATAGTTTTCTGGTTTAATTAAAAGTGAATTATAGTACTTCAGATCTATCATTTTTGTCTTTTGAAAACATTTTTCTTCTCAATTTTAAGATTTAGGTTGATAAATGTCAAGTATAATTTGCTATTTTGGCAGAAAAATACAGTTAAATCAGAATGTAAGTTCTGTTCAAGAAAGATGACAGTGGATTTCCATATTCCATATTCCTAGCCGCTATGTCCAAACTAGAGTTTTTGCAGCTTTGTTGTAAAATAATTTGAAAGGGTGCTTCATTTACAAATTGGGGAGAGGAGTACAACTGAATGAGTTGTGATTTTTTTTTACATAAAATTGTACAGAATATAAAGGAGAACAATACATGAACATCTATTCATTTGTTTTTAGAATTCTTGTGGTGTAGTGCACTCCCTGTAAATAGCAAAGTGTTTTATTAAAGCCAGTGTGCAACAGTTTAAATTTGGCTGAAGAATATGCAGAGTTATAGATTATTTGTTCTCAAATAAACATTTTGTTCCCAATTAAAAATCCATATAGAAAACTGGCTTGACTGGTATTGATAATAAGTGAGGGAACAACACTTTCCTGATTATAGTTGAATTGTTTATAGGAAACATTTCAAAAAATCCATTAGAAACTAATTTTTATTAATTGAGTGAATCGCTGCTCAAGGAGTATAATACAATTACATTTGAATACAGCTACTGTAGATAAAATAACAGCTCTGCCTGCTGTTTTTCCCGCGGCCTGTCTCACAATAAAATAATGTTTATCACTTTTGAGTAGAGCCCAACTGGATGGCAGTATCTAGCCAGCCTTGGAGCATCTTGGAAAATAATTAAGCAACGTGGGTCCTGGTAATGCTAAGATGGGAGACCACCAGAAAATATCAGAACTGTCTATTAGCCTGGGAAATCAGAAGAAAATAAATACATTATTGAAGAAGGCATGGCAAACCATTTCTGTATTGTTATTTTTAAAAGTATATGGACCCACCCATTAGATCTTTAGCAATTAACCTCAAGTCAAAGAGAGGTGTGTTTTTTTTAAAAAATCCCATTTATATGCCGCCCTTTTCCGGAGACTCAGGGCGGCTTACAATCTGTTTAAGCACAAATCAATGTGTTTAGCAATAGCCTTCATTCCTTGTATA
>JANHFR010002681.1:362645-382269 GCA_032468015.1 Mimophis mahfalensis | reverse complement strand
GTGTTTCTTTTTGTTTCGTTAATTCTGTATTCTATGTTTGTCTCTCTGGAAACAGCCCTGAGTCCTCAGGGAAAGGGCGGTATATAAATGAAATAAATAAATAAATAAATAATGCTAACAATATAAAGATTAATTGTATTATTTTTGTAGCAAGACTATTACACCAATAATTTTTATTACTAACTAGCTGATTACCTGGCTTTGCCCGGGTATAGTTGTCCTGGAGCCAGCTACCTTCCTAAGGTTTGAAAAGGCCTCACCTCAACCCAGCCTAGGCCTCATCCCGGCCTAGACCTAGGCCATATCATCCCGGCCTAGACCATATCATCCCAGCCTACGCCTAGGCCTGGAGAAGCCTCTGAGGGGGAAGGTGTGGGACATGTCTGTAAACTGAAGATTAGTATCTCTATGGCTCCACGCCCCCTCCATATGATCCTGGCCAAAACTTAGGCCTGGAGAAGCCTCTGAGGGGGAAGGTCTGGGACACATCTGTAAACTGTAGATTAATATTTCTATGGCTCCATGCCCAATCACCCGCCAGCCGGCCAGCCAGCCAGTCGGCCACCCACATTCTGTTTTATATATATAGATGCTGGATAGTGTATTTACAATATAAATCTATAAAAATCAGAACAAGAAAATATACCTCTGAAAATCTTCCTCAGAAATAACAAGATTATACAGGAAAAAGGGATCTGAATCCTCAGTTAGCCGAACAACTAAATCCTGAAGGAAGAGTATGAAATTCAAAAATTAAATGTATTTCTCTAGAATGATGATTTCAATAGTACCAAAACATACAATTCATAAAATGCTGAAAGCTTCAATGCAACATACAAATCCTCTGAACATCGCAAAACAATAGCAGAAGTATGAAGTCTGAGAGCAATCTTCACTCCTAAATATTTCAAAAGAGAAATCTGACGGCAGAATTTATCCAATTGCCTCAACATATTTATTTCAAGCAAGTTTCCCTTTTAACAAGAGTTATTAAAACGAGTTTAAAGAATGTCAGCATTTGAACTATTTTCCTTTTAGAACCGCTTCACTCTGTCATTACTTTATGATGGAGAGTTTCTGTTACTTTCTTTCTAATGATCATTCTGTGAGCCAGCAAGATTTTTCTTTACTGATAATAGAGAAATCTGTAGCTGGGTGCTTAAAGACTGAAACTTTATTAGTCTGTGAAACAAATTATGTACACGAAAGCAATCTGAGGTGTTCCAAAGGGGGAGGTGTAACCCCCAAAACAGGCTTTGTTCATCCAGGGTACCATAACTTGAATACCTTGAATTGTTTCTTAGAATAGCATGATCCAGGAGATTTCAGCAATAATAGGGGAAGCTAAAACATATGAAGAGCGGTTGCAGGAATTGGGTATGTCTAGTTTAATGAAAAGAAGGATTAGGGATGACATGATAGCAATGTTCTAGTATCTTTGTGGGCTGCCAAAAAGAAAAGGGATCAACCTATCCTCCAAAGGACCTGAAGACAGGACAAGAAGCAATGAATGGAAGCTAATCAAGGAGCGAACTAACCTAAAACTGAGGAGAAATTTCCTGACAGAACAATTAATCAGGCAATTAAAACAATTAATTAGAACAATTAATCAGGCAATTTCTGGAGGCAAGTTGAACAACTTGCCTCCAGAAATTGAGGGTGCTTCAATGCTGGAAATTTTTAAGAAGAGATTGGACAACCATTTGTTTGAAATGGTATAGGATTTCCTCAAGGATTTCCTCCAAGTTCCTTTCCAACTCCATTATTCTGTTATAATACTCCAGAGTTTTCTGGAGTGTTCTGTTCACAATTCAGCATATTTTGTATATTTTTATTAGATAGGAAACATAGCTTTCTCAGCAGACAATTACAAATTATAAAACTACTAAATACATGGGAAGGGAAATATGAAAAATTAGTCTAATAATGCAGAGGAGGCCAGGCAAAAGGATGGGAAGACAAATTAACATAGAAATCTGTGTAAAAGCATTGAATGAAGGGTAGGAAAGAGACTGAATGAATACAATGTTATTTGGAAATATTTGATTAGGCTGGCCACACTAGTCTCAACTCCGCCGATGTTCAGTTATCATGGAAAATTACCTCCAGGTTTATAAGTTCCTTGCTCTGTTTTGTAGTGATGAAGTATTATTATTGTTCACAATATTTATTCTGATAAATGATCAATAAAGTCTATTGTTCATGAAGGCATATGCTTGGCTAGAGTTAGCAAATAAAATTTTAAGCAGGATCATTTACTGTAACAACTAAAAACATAAAGCACAATGAAAAATACAAACCTTTCTATGTATGGGATTTGTTGTTGATTGCATTTCAACACTCACACGGACCTTTATTCGTCTGCAAAATATATGAAAGTGAATTCAATATAGTGATGTAAGTAACAGCAATTTATTCCTCAACTGTGAAATGTATTTTAATTTAAGTAAAGGTGATCCATTAAGAGGGTTTGCACAGAATTATATCTATCATGAAGTCAATATAAATAAATAAATAAATAAATAAATAAATAAATAAATAAATAAATAAATAAATAAATAAATAAATAAAATATCATAACTGTCATAAAGTCAATCTTTCTTGCTACCTTTCCGGAAAGCCCTTAACATCTATAGGATGCCTGCATTGTTTAGAAGAGATGGTTATAATCACCTGCAGTTTTGTTTTTTATGTTTATTTCTATTTTTTATTATTGTTCTATCAGTTTTATTGATTGTTATATTATTTTAATTGCTGTTGGTTCAACGTATTTTATATATTTTTACTAGGTAAGAAAAAGATTCACCTAGAATCACATTCAATAAGATGGATAGCTATATAATTCATAAAATAATTAGTTAAGATCCTATGTATCACTATATTAATCACCACTCATACCAGTCATTTTTTATTAATACAGTTTAATAACTAGACATTACTTTGCATGACTAACAATATTCAGACAAATATTATGAAAATAGTAGTAGTCGGCAATAAGCTGACTGTGTGAAATGCCGCTTGTGGGGGCGAGAGCCCTAATGAGCAGGCATATGCATGGAATGAGGGCTGTTGCTAAAACACATTGTAAGCTGCCCTGAGTCTTCGGAGAAGGGCGGGATATAAATGGGAATAAAAATAAATAAATAAATAAAAAATTCATGTACAAGAAAGACAGACTTTGGAGAACCAGCAGGTTTGCTTGTGGGGAAATACACTTTTCCTCAGAGAAAAAAAACAAAAATCCAATGAGAGTTGAGCATGGAGAATTGGGGTCAGAATATCCCAAGCAGAATATCCCAAGCAACAGTCTTACACTTTTACCACTTTTATCGTGGTTTCCAAGCAGCTGTAGTTAGTTCTGAATAGAATATGTAAGAAGACTGCATAGTGCTTCACAATCTGAGATTCCACTTTCTAATAATAAATTCCCCCCAAATTCATGGTGGGGATACCCAGATTTACCATTTTTAATTGACATTAATTTTATGAAAAGATACCAGTAGGAAAAATTATTCATTCATGACAAATAATCGGAGCTCTTCAAAGATGAGTGTATAGCATATACAGCATCGGTTGAGAACTACACTTTCCAAACTATTGTTCGAACACTTTATGATGATTTTCTTCCTTTCTCCAGGATTGCAGGATTCTACCCTCTCTTGTTTCCTTTTCAACTACTGAATGAGGTCATTTGCCAGCTTGGGATATGGCATCCTCAGTTTGTTGATAATACCCAATTATAGTATTTTGACTCCAGGGCAATCAAGTAAGACTGTCAAGTTCTGTCCTAGTGCCTGGAAGCTATATAGGTCTGGATGGAGAGGAACTGCTTCTGATTTACTGTATATACTTGAATGTAAGATGACCCAAGTATAAGCCGAGGTACCTAATTTTAGGCCTGAAAACTGGAAAAACTAATTGTTTTGAGTACAAGCCGAGGGTAGAAAATGCAACAGCTTCAATAATCAAAATAAATACCAATTTATTTATCACACCGGCAATCAGCTGGGAAGCATGGCGGGAAGCCAAGCCAAGCGGAGAAAGGGGCCGGAGAAACGTGCCTGCAGTCACTCCCAGAATCCAGCATTTGGGGTTGCAGGATGTCAGGGTTTCATTCTGGCGAAATGGACCGGCGCCGGAGGAACTGTGCTCCAAAACCGGCCTATTAAGAGTGGCCAACTTCCTGCTGGCTGTCAACAATGTAGAGCAGCAACCAGCCTGCCCTCCATGCACCGCATTTTTGCATGATCCCAGGGGTGGGTGGTTGTGGTGGTGAAGCAGCCCATTCCCCACCCACCCCTGGTATTGCGCAAAAACACTAGGAGCAGAAGCTGGGGGATATGCAGGCAAATTTCCTTCAATCCCTCTGCTTCTGCTCCTAGCGTTTTTGCGTGATCCCAGGGGTGGGCAGGGCTACAGCAGTATTGACCTGAATATAAGCCAAAGGTGACTTTTTCAGCACATTTGGGTGCTGAAAAACTTGGCTTATACAGTCATCCCTTGACCTGCGAACATCCCGACACACGAACTTTTTGAGATATGAACTGGGAAACTGCCAACGCTTTTAGCTGCAGCTTCCCCGACTTCCGAATGATAGCCGTCGTTTCCTCGACGTACGACCCAGTCCCGAACAGTTGAAAAAGATCTTTTTTAATTTTTTTTTTTTGTGTGTGGGAACCTAATTTTGAGGTGCACTTTGCATGCCTTTAAAGTGCACCTCATAAAGAGGTTTCCACAAAAAACTGGGAGCCTGGGTCTTTTTCCCAGGCTCCAGAATGAATTAATCCGTTCCCAATGCATTTCAATGGGAAGCCACTTTTTCGACTTCTGAATTTTTCGAATTAAATTCGTAGGTCGAGGGATGACTGTATTCAAGTATATACGGTAATCCTATGGAGATTGGGTAGCTGTGGGTATTTGTTTGTCCAGAATAAATCTGGGGATATTCCACCTTGACCTTGAAAGGGTACCCCTTCCCGCTTCAAGGTGGTAAACTATCTAGGGGTTTTGCAGGACTTGCAGCTCCTGCTTCAAGAGCAGGTGTCTGCTGCATCCAGCTGGTACTCCAGTTGCACTCTTTCCTATATTAGGGGGCTACCCTTCAGTCAGTCACTCATCCCCTCACAGCTTGACTACTAAAATACTCTACATGGGGCTGCCCTCAAAGACCACCCAGAATTTTCAGGTGGTCCAGAATATATCAGTATGCCTATGTAAAACCTCGGCTTGGCAAGCTGTAGTAGTTGCCAGTTTGCTTCTAGGTGTGATTCAAGGGAGTACCCTTGTTACCTCTAAAGCCCTATATAGTATAATGCCTAATTACCTCAGGGACCACCTGTCTTTCATAACATTTGCCCCACTAATTCAATCTTTCAGGGTTGGCACAGTCTGGGTTCCTTTGATCGAACAATATCATCTCTCAGGACCCCAGAAGTGGTCCTGAGCGATGACATTTCAAAGGAACCAGAGTGTGCCAACCCTGCAAGATTGATGTTTTCCCTGACAGTCAGAGGGCTCTGGTTCTTCATCCAAGTTTTCAGCAAGAGACATTGAGACTCTTCTTTTCACCGTGCCTGCTATCTTTTTAAAATGTTGTATGGTTTACTATAATTTCATTCTTTGATTTTGGAGAGCAGCATGGTCATTGAGATAGAGGCAGCATATAAGTTCAATAAATTAGTATTAATTGGTAATATATCTGACTCCAAAAGTTATTCCACTAACTGCACTAAAATTGTGGGAAAGTACCATTTATTCTTTAAACACTATCAGGAAAGCTTGCTAAATTAAAATTACCAGATCTGGGCTGCAAAAATCCAGACAACCACAGATGACAGCAATAAAAACTCTACTGGTTGTCTGGATCTTTGCAATTTGGATCCAATAGCTCTATCTAAACAATCCACACTAAGAAATCGGGAGCAGATATTAAAGATTCTCCCCGCCACACACTTTTTTCCCCCTTGACATCCTTCCAAAAGCTTAACCACTAACCAAGAGACAGATATTGATAGATGACAATTGACTCTTACAGAGTCCCTCTGCTCAATATCTGGCTGTCATTTAACTATTAACAGCTTGGAAGCTCCACCATGGGGGAAAAGGGGAGGCCAAGATATGTTTTAAAACACCTGAAAATATCTAGCTGCGTATAAAGACAGACATATACGCAGCCGTTTATCATCTGTAATACATTATAAAACATTACCATTCATCATTGGCAACTGGAGCGTGGGTTAGAAAAGAATGAGCCACGGTATCTATCAACTTAACACAGTTGAACAGAACAATGTGTACATTTCCAGAATCGCCTCCTCAGCCTATTGAATCCAGGCAAAAACCACGCTATACACACCCTCAAGCTTGAAACAGTTGTTTAAAAAGCCTGACGGGATCATAGATCACTCCCAGCGGACGCTGCCTGAGAGAAAACCTGCGAGGCTTTTCATTCATGACCGTTGTGGTGTGTTTCCAATTATAGAATTGTGATGGGTTTATAGAAGCGCTCTTGTTAAAAACAAACTAAAGCTTTCTGTCGCTTTTGTTTTGAAAAGTTTGGGACAAATAAAAATAAAATTAAAATTAAATGGGGTGAGGGGAATGAAAGAAGCGAGGCCGCTCTCGACGAGAAGTTCCGCCCCGCTTTCGCCGGGCTGGTCGGGGAAAAGCCAACCGTCCGAGTCCCGGTCTGAAGGAAGGACGGGAGCGGAGGGGGAGATGGGACTCCCAAGGCAGGGAAAAAAGAGGAAGGACTCTGCCCCCCCGCCATTCCCCCTCAGTCTTTAGCCGACTGCGAAGACCCCCGTTCACCCGAAGGAAGAAAAGCCTCGCCGGTGCCTCACCTCTCCTCGCAGCCCTGGCATTTCACCTGCACGGGGACCAACTGGCTGAAGAGGCTCTCCGACGCCATCTTGCGCTTTGAGTTTGGCGCCCTGCTCCCGCGGGGGGCGGGAGGGGGAGGGGGAAGCCTGGAAAGAGCGAGGCAGGAAGGGCGGGGAACGAGCCACGCGCCGCCCGGGAGAGGCGGGGAGGAGGAGGAAGTGGAGGAGGAGCCGAAGGAGAAAGGGGGAGGAGCCACGACACCTGTAGCCAAGATGGCGGGGGCTTCGGTCGAGGTGGCGGCTCTTCCTCAGCCAGGACGGTGCGCCTATTTTGTGGAGCGGAAGAAGCGCTTTTGCAAGATGGTCCCGGCCCAGGGCAGGCGCTTCTGTGGCGAACACAGCGCTGAAGAGGTATAGTAGGGGGAGAGTTAGTTAGGCAAGCCCGGTGAACCGAACGTTTGTAAAGCCCGTTTCGTTTGCAAAATAAGGCTCCCCTGCGTCTTGTTTCAAGGAGCTTCCAGTTGATCCTTTCTGACACAGGCAGAGGAAGCCACCTTGATCAGGTCGTCGGCATTTCATATATGTAGAATGCACATGCGTGCACTCACAGGCCAACACACACAGGCAAACACACTTTGTGGAAAGATGTCATTAGGTTTTCTGGTTCATCCAGTTTCGTCTCATGCTACCCATTACACCAGGTTGGGTAGCATGAGATGAAACGGAATGAACCAGAAAACCCAGTGCATGGAGTGTTGGAAATTGTGGTGATGATTGTGAATGTGATTATAGGTAGTGCTCAACTTATGACCGCTGTCAAGCCCCAAATTTAGGTTGCTAAGTGAGACAATTTGTTAAGGTAGTCTTGCCCCATTTTATGACTTTTCTTGCCGCATTTGTTAGTGAATCACTGCAGTTGTTAAATTAGTAACACAGGTGGTTAAGTGAAACAGGCTTCCCCATTGACTTTGCTGGTCAGAAGGTTGCAAAAGGTAATCAGATCACCCTGGGCAGAGGTGGTATTCAGCCAGTTCTGACAGGTTCCAGAGAACCGGTCAGCGATAATTTTGACTGATTCAAAGAACCGGAAAATACCACCTCTGATTGGCTGACAGCATAGCCACACCCACTAAGCCACACCCACAGAACCGGTAGTAAAAAAATTTGAATCCCACCACTGACCCTGGGACACTACGACTATCATAAAAATATGAACCAGTTGTCGAGTACCCGAATGTAAATCACATGACCAGGGGGATGCTGCAACAGACGTAAGTATGACAAATGGTCGTAAGTCACTTTTTTCAGTGCCATTGTAACTTAAGTCACTTCACAATTACTAAATGAACTGTTGTAAGTCTACCTGTACATATTAGGGCAAGTTACCCTGGGTTGGGGGAGGCTTGCTTAATTTCCCTAGCATATCATGCATAGGAAAAATGTTGCTATCAAACTAGAAAACAAGTGCAAGTGGAAATGGGCAATGACAGAATACAAATAGTTTTTAAAAACACAAGCACCTCAGATAATTTTTTCAAGGAAGGTTTCTCTTTCATACTACTGGATATACTCCTTTTGAGGCAACACTTGTATTGTGATTCCAGTGTAAATCTTGTTAGCAGTTGGGGCCTGCTGGTGTTGTAAACACCTAAAAGCCCAGGAGACGGCATCAACTAATCAGGGACAGTGGAGGAGGTTTAAAGTTTCCCTCCATTTCATGATGTCAGCACCATCTGACATCAGACTTTATAAAAGGGGGTTGTCCCTGTTGTCTTGCTATAAGTAAGGCCTATAGAGGGGGAGCTGTGTGCTCACAGGAGACACAGTTAAAGGCCTGAGACCAGAGCCTCACAGGAGGCTGGAAGTGTGTATTAATTCAGAAACACACTGAGGCTGAATAAGAGCCTGGACAGTTTGGCAGTGGTTAAATAAGGAACCTTTATTTGTATAATAAAGGAGTTTTTGGCTTTTCTTGAAGAAGACTGTGACGTTTTCTTTGAAGTGTTTGGCTGAGGAAAGGCGATCCATCTACCTCTAGAGCAGTGGTTCTTAACCTGTGGGCCGTGACCCCTTTGGGGGTCAAACAAGCATTTCACAGGGGTCACCTAAGACCATCGGAAAACACATATTTCTGACGATCTTAGGTAGCAACCGAGACACCGCTCCACTTAAAGTTTAAATGCTATCAATTCCTCTGCTATTGCTGCTCCTCCTCCTCCCTCCTCTTTGGAATTCTCCCGCTTGCTGGCCAATGGATGAAGGTCGGCAGTTGGGAGCCTGAGGAGAAGGGGGAAAAGGAGGGGGGAGTTTGAAAGAAGAACAGGAGCACGCGCCTCATGCACACAGGCTGAGCCGGGAGCATGCACCGGGCTTGTTGCTCCTCCTGCTGCCACCGCTGTTGTGAGGTCCGACTCTCTCTTGTAAGCCGGAGAAAAATAAAAAAGAAATGAGGCTCCGCAGCGGCGAGACCAGCCCACCATGGAATGACTACCCCCTCCCTGGCAGAGCTTTTTTCCCACCGCTCAGCACTTCTTTTCTCCCCTCAGAGCAGAGGGGGACCCGACAAGTGCTGACCCCACTCAGCTGCCCTCGCCGCTGCCACCGCGCCCCCTTTGCGTGCCCAGCCACTGGCGTGAGGGGGAGCGAGAGATGACGATGTGGGGCACCTGGCGGTGGCGACAGCAACTGCTGCTGGGCTCACTGTGGGTCACAGCCGCCACTGCTGTGCTGCCTCAGCAACAGCTCTCCACTTCCCAAGGCAGAGGACTCTGTCTCCCCTGCCGCACGTGGGTGTGTGTGGGTGTGAGATAGAGCTGGTGTGGGTCTTTTATCAGCCACCACCATAGAGACGTGTGCCAGTGGTGGGGATGTGTGGCTGAGGTGGGATGAGAAGGGGGGGTCTCTTTCTCTCCCCGCACCTCCAGCCCAGAAACAATGGACAGAAAAGGATGGAAAGGGAAAAAATGGACAGAAAAGGATGGAAAGGGAAAAAATGGACAGAAAAGGATGGAAAGGGAAAAATATGGACAGAAAAGGATGGAAAGGGGAAAAATGGACAGAAAAGAGAGGAAAGGAAAAAAATGGACAGAAAAGGATGGAAAGGCGTACTTTTCCCTCCCTCCAGCGGTCTTTCTCTCTCTCTCTCTCTCTCTCTCTCCCTCTCTCCCTCTCTCTCTCTCAGCATTCCCTCTTCTGCCCAGTTCCCACTGCCTCCCTGGGGGGAAAAAGCCCACACAGGTTGCCTCCACTTGTAAGCGTCCCATCCTGAGATGCCTCCCTTTGATGCACCCTTTGATGTGACTGACAGTGGGTTGGCCATGCCCACCCAGTCACATGCCTACAAGCCCTGCCCACAGGTTGGGGGTCACCACAACATGAGGAACTGTATTGAAGGGTCGCAGCATTAGGAAGGTTGAGAACCACTGCTCTAGATGAAGCAAATAGAGAAATAGTAATTTTCTCAACAAATTTATTCCGTTATATTTTGGTTTTTTCCTACTCCCATTATGTTACATCTATGTCATTTGGGACTCACTTTTATTTGGGGTGGGTGGAGCTGAGAAAGAGTATGATTTTAAGTTTTAGTAAATTGTTTACTTTTTTTTTTAACTAGGAAGAACATAAAAGAAAAAGAATCCCTTGTCCTTTGGATCCAAAACAGTAAGCAAGAGTAGTTTGTGTGGTGTTTTTTTAAAAGAACAATGAATACCATTGCTAGTTTGTTTATTTTTAATTTTAGCACTGTATATGAAGATCAACTACAAAAACATTTGAAAAAGTGTAATTCAAGAGAGAAGCCAAAGCCTGTAAGTGTATTGAAACTACTTGAAGTAAAATTAAGGGGGACTTTTTAGGGGTATACTAGCAGAATTGTGCAGTGATACTTCATTTGATTAATATCCTTATGAAAGTAAGGATATTTTCAGATGGAAGCATCACAGAACCACCAATAAATATGGTGTAGAGTTTGTGCTTTATTGTATCAATATTGTACTTTCTCCTACATAACTGATTTTCAGAGATAAGAAAGCCTGGAAAGTTTGTAAAGAAATGAGAGATGTTGCAAATAGAAGGCAGTTTATCTGAATCCTCCCTTTATAGAATTCAATGAATTTAGCCAGACAATTGCATAATGGAAAGATGATCTGGAAGCACCCAGAATCTGTGCAACCTAAATGGGTCTTGGACATTATAGCAGAACAAACATTGTTTACAGAGGGCTGCCTTAAAGCCAAGAATCTCAAAGTATAAGGGCAAATCCTTTCAGTAGGCAGTAGTAAAAGTAACTTATTAAGATTTTACAAGGATGTGGTTGAAGAAGTGTGAAACAAGAAATAAAGTAGAAAATATTTTTGACTAAATATTTTGTTTAGTCAAAACTTACATAAAATGAAAATCGCATGTACTGTATAAATTTATTACTTGTCTTACTGTGTTAATAGAAAAAATAGTTTCTGGTTCACATATCTGTTATAATTTGTCTAAATATTACTAAATAATGATTGTTTCATGCTGGAGGTACAATCAAACTCCAGAGCGATTTTGTTTTTTCTTAAACTTTTTAATGATTAATGTGTATAAAAACTGGATAGGAGAGTTATGATTAGTCCAACATATTTCCATATTTCATTTAAGGTCTACTTTGCTAAAGATATTAATGCAGGACTGAAAAATGAAACACAACTGCCAGAAGGACAGGTGAATAAATGTCTTAAATATATTTTGAATTGCTACAAAAGAGAAACTCTTATTTTTAAAAATCTAAATATTTATTTTTGTTTGTTTATTTATTAAATTTATATGCTGCCTATCTCTATAGCCTGTTTGATATTGTGATTAAGGCGTTGGCCTAGAAACCGGGAGACTGTGAGTTCTAGTCCTCTCTTAGGCATGAAAACTGGCTGGACCCCTCTCTCTTACCCCAACCCACCTGACAGAATTGTGCAAAAATTTGAAGCAGGGATGCTAGGTATGTTTACTGCATTAGCTTGACCAGAAAGATGTGTATACAGAGAGACAGATGGGATAATAATAATAATAATAATAATAATAATAATAATAATAATAATAATAATAATAATAATAATAATAATAATAATAATAGGAGGGGGGGAATGTTATAGGAAAAATGCTGCTTTATAGAACTTACAGAGATAAATACTATACCATTGGCCATTGTTTGTTGCAGAATTATAGTACCATGATTTGGTCTTGGAAATTAAATGTATCTAATGCTATTTGAGCAGCAGGAAGAAAAAATCCTGGTGTTGGAATGGGCAGAGGCATTTATTTTGCTGTGACATCCAAGTGTTCTTCCCCATGGTGGCTCATTAAGCACTGACAGAAAAAGATGCTGGCTTAAAAAATGCTGACTGCACCGTTCCTGGTTTCTATGTAGATGGATATAGTATTTGAATACAAATGTTGTGTACCAAGCTAAGTACTCAGAATTCAAAAAAGATTATCAAGAGTTCTAAAAAAAAGAGCAGTACACAGGATGCAAACATCCATCCCCCAAAAACCTGAAGGCTTGATATGGTTATCCTTATTAGCACTGAGTGATTGAAAACAAAACAAAACAAAGCTTTTCCATTCCTGTTAATTGTACTGTATTTATTAGTGTTCTGGCCCTTCATCTAAATATTTTTTCTAGTCAAGGTGAATGAGATATTGTTTAGGTCAGAACAGATGTATTACATTTTTCCAGTTTTATTTTTGCTTTGTATAGATGGGTTTCTATAAACAAAGTAAGAAATATTATGTATCCATTCCAGCAGGCACCAATTTCTGCACTTTCTAAACAAGAACTAGAGAACTTAATTAGGAAGCTTAAAAAAGCAAGTAATGGTATGTATGTATCTTTATGTGGGTAATCACACAATATAAATGATGAAATAATTTGACATAACTGTTTTGTAATTTTACAGGGTTTGATGTGTATGAGAATTACATTGTAAAGTTATTTACAATGTAAATATTGTAAACATTTACGTTGTGAAGTTGTTTACATTTAAAATATTTGCAGAGTTGGATATTAGTTTTCTCATACAATAGCAACGACAAACATTTGAGAGAAAAGTTACATTGTTAATTCAATTCAAACTCAAAATACAAAATTCTACATTCTTTTGTCAGCTATAAATTATGAACTTAAGGACCAAATTCTTTCTCATCAAGCTTTACAAGAAGCCCTAAATGACCCCCAAAATGGAGATGCAGCTTTTAAACATTTGAAGCAACAGGTACTTGTCTTGCAAAAAAATAATCTATTTAGTAATAATAATAATCTTTATTGTCATTGCTCTATAACAATGAAATTGAGAAACAACGAAAGTACATCTTTTTGTTCTAAATAAATTGCTTCCTAGTGAGTGATCAAATTATTGTTCTCTTTAAAACACTGATAATTTTTATACATGGTTTTTAATCTCAGTTTAATCCACAACCCTGGTTTTTCTTCAAATTTCATAAGAATATTGATGAATTTGATTATTTTATGTATACTGTAAAATCATTCAGGGTTTGTTTGTTGTTGTTGTTTTGTTCTAGGCTTTGCATAAAGGGAGTTGATTTTTTGTAGTTAATATTAAAAATAAGTATCAGTATGAAAGAATTGGTTTTCTAAATCTATTGAAAATAATATAATTTGAATTTACAGTAATGTCATTCAAACTCTAAGGAAGATAGTATAGGATTAAATCACAAAGCCCATGCATATGGGGAGAATTACAATTAATAATACAATAATGTTACAAAAACCTGCTGCTGATTTTAGGATTCGTTAATGCTTAATTCAAATAGTACAATGAATATCTTTGCTGGTTCACAAATAAACTTGATGTCTATAGGCTTCTATATTAGGTAACATGAAAAGATTGCATTTGCTTGGACCAGGGAACTGTTTTGTGGAATTTGGAGCTGGACGGGGAAAACTGTCCCATTGGTTGGATATAGTTTTACAGGATGCCCAAGATGTTCATTTTCTTCTTGTTGAAAGGGCATCTACTAGGTTCAAGGTAAGGCAATTATTGCTGTAATTAAAATTAACATCTAAATAATGCTGCATGTAAAAAAAAAAAATGTTTAAAAAAAGCTTTACAATTATTGGATTTGGAATCTTGTCAGTGCTAAACATTTTTGTCTGGGTTGTAAAACACAATACGCCATAATAATTTGTAATTTTAACCCCGCAGGTGGATGGCAAACATAGAAAACGTAACTTTGAGAGGCTTCAAGTTGATATCCAGCATTTATGTTTAAGTAAGTTGCTTAAAGGTTTCTCTATCAGCTCTCTGAAAAACAGTGGAAATGGTCATGGTTTTTTTTAAAAAAAATATTGCAGGTAGTGTTCACTGTAGTTGTTATAGAAATGCAGTTGCTGTAGAGTTGGTTTTGGATGCCAAGATTCTTCTTGCTTAAATATAAGGTTTGTTGGATAATAAAAGTATTATGGTTATCCCAGTAGCCTCACCCCCTCTCTAGTTTTTTCTGCATTTTTCTTCCCTCTGTTCCCAGCTGCCATTAGTGATGTCCTAGAATGGCCCCCAACTCCTCCTTCTAAGTCAAGGGTCTTCAAACTTGGTAAGTTTAAGACTTGTGGACTTCAACTCCCAGAATACCTAAGGTAACATGACTGGAGGAGGAATTCTGGGAGTTGAAGTCCAGTCCACAAATCTTAAAGCTGTCACGTTTGAAGACCCCTATTGTAAGTGCTGTTTGGTTCCCTCACTCTTCTTAGTGACTGCTTCAGGGTTTTTTTCTGCTATTTACCCCTCTCTAAACCCCTTCTAAGGATAACTGCATTATTCATTGTTATTGTATGGGCTTTCCGTATTTTGCTAGAAAAGCACTTGTGGAAACCAGAATGCTGAATAATAGACACACACACACAATTAGATTAATATACATTACATTTAATACTGCTTCCCTTCTGTGATTCTTATTACGAAAAGCCGATCAAAACAAATCCATATTAGTATTAATATTATCCTGAAATTAACCTTTAAATCTGTGTTTTTCTTTGGTAGTTTATTACATATTAATGTAGCAGCGTGCCTTACTTTAAGTCCCCCAAATGTTTTGACTTACATGTCCCATCGGCACTAATAGGGATAATATTCAGAGAACATGAGTGTTATTGGCCAAGAATTAAGCTGAGGAAAGATGAAATGTATTGTTCACAAAGATGATAGCAGAATATCATAATTTTGTTTGGAAATATTTTTTTTTTTTTTTTTGGATAGGTAAAGTTCCTCTTCTTGTGGAAGAGAATCTATCTCTAATAGGAATTGGAAAGCATCTGTGTGGTGCTGCAACAGGTAAAATTGTGTAGCTTGCTTATATATTGAAAATAGAACCATTTAAAATATATCGAAGAAAGCTTGTCAACAACTTTTATTCATGTTTATTTATTGCTAACATACATTGATTACTGTTGATGCTTGTTCAAGGTTTATTGAAGTCAACAAGCATGCTTATTTAAACAGTAACACTAAAGAGCCAGCTTAAAATGAATGCTTCATAATACAAGCTTTTGTGGCAAAAGTAAAAAAAAAAGTGATTTAAACCACTTGACAATATGGTCCAATTATAAGTTACATAGAACCTTCACAGTTACATTAATGTGTGTGCTGACACTGCATGTAGCAATTAAATATAAAAATAATCTTTATTCCCAGATCTTGCTCTGAGATGCTTAGTTGACACCTATGTGAATTCACGTGCTGAAGAAAAGGAAGGCCCAGTCACTAAACGCCTCAAGACTGATTGTCCTGGCCCAAAACATAGCAAGTGTACAGCTGAAAACTGGAGCCCTATAGCTGGAATTGTAATTGCACTTTGTTGTCATCACAGATGTGAGTGGAGGCATTACGTTGGCCAAGATTTCTTTGCAAGAGTAGGACTTGGCCCCATAGAATTTAATTTTTTCAAAAGAATGACCAGCTGGGCTACCTGTGGCATGAGAGAAAGAAGAACAGAGACCAGCAGGAGTGGCATGCAAAATAAAGGACAAAGAAACGTAGATGAACATGATCAGGAGAACATAAATACTGATTGCAGTTTGGATAGTCTTCAAGGGTATGTGGTCACTTTGAGTACAATTGTCAGCTCCACCACATAGACCAGACTAGAAATCAGGGGTAGGGAACCTTGGCTCTTTTATGACTTGTGGACTTCAAGTCCCAGAACTCTTCTTCTTCCATGCTGGCTCAGGAATTCTGGGAGTTGAAGTCTGCAGGTCATAGAAGAGCCAAGGTTCCCTACACCTGCTAGAAATTAACTTCACAGGAAGACTAAAACTATTTTTATTGAGATTTACTATAATAATAGTCTTGCAAGTCTGATCGTACTGTACCACCTCCTTCCGATACTCCTGTGAATTAGGGTAGTATCTGCCTCAGCCCTTCCAAACATTATCTCATTCTTCTGGACATAAAAAAAATATTTTTGCTTCTTTTGCCCAAGTGACTGTTCTTGCATACTTCTAGCAAGGTGATCATCCTTATACTCTAACAACAGTAGGTTTCGGGGGGCAGGGAATATGTTGTCTTAAATATTTTCACTGCCAAAATATATTTCGTCATTTATGCAGTTAGAAAGTCTAAAATTGAACTAGTCTTCATTCAATTAACATTTATTTCACAACAGATTAGTAGTATACCTATCAATGAATCCTTGATTTAAGTTGGAGGGGGAAAAACAAGTTTGCAGTGAATTGTTTGAAATAGAGGGTCCAAACGTTAGTCACTTTAGTTTCTAAAGTTTTTTCCTCCTTTTTTTTTTTTTTTTTTTTTTGGATCTAGGCTGCTGACTGCTGATGAACGAAAACAGATAGGGCACCTTTGCAAACTATTGATTAATCATGGTCGGATCGAGTACTTACAGCAGAGAGGATATGAAGCTGTATTGCAACGCTATACAGACTCAAGTGTGTCATTAGAAAATGTTCTTCTGACAGCTGTTCCATGTCAGTCTTCATTATCTTCCAGAACTACTTAAAAGCTTCAAGAGATCTTTCAGGAGCTTCACTGCTTCCAGGATTTTTGAAAGATTTGTAACATCCAGGATTATGTTTAACAAACTAGGGATAATTTACAGCGTCCTTTAAATCAGAAAAAAAATTACTAATAAGTAGGTAGCTCAAAATATTGGTTATGACAGAGCTGCATTACAGTTTCTATGTGCTCCAAAAATTGTAATACTGTATCAGCTTGGTGTTATTTTTGGTCTTCAGTTAGTGGTGACAGCAACTGGAATATCACTTTCCATATTTTCTGGAAGAAAAATGTAATGTTTGCTAAGAAATATACATTTTTCAAAAATATACCAACTTTTTAAAAACTTTTCCCCCATTATATCTATATGAAGTTTTCAAAAGTATTTTAATCTATATTTTTACAAAAAAATTAAGCTTTCTATCTAAACTGACTCATGAACCCTCTGAATAGCAAGTACAGTGGTCCCCCGACTTATGAATTTAATCCGTTCCGAATGCACATTCCTAGAGTGAAAAGTTCATAGGGCGAAAAGCGGTTTCCCATAGGAATGCATTGGAAATGGATTAATTTGTTCCGGAGCCTAGGAAAAAGACCCAGACACCCAGTTTTTTGTGCAAACCTCTTTATCAAGTGCACTTTAAAGGCATGCAAACTGCACAGTAACATTACTTTTCAACAATAAATATTTACAACAGAACTTTTATCATTTGTTTGGGACCAGGTCATAAGTCGAGGAAACCGCGGCTAAAATTTGGAAGTCGGGGAAACCGCATGTAAAATCGCCGACAGGTTTTCCGTTCGGATGTCAAAACATTCGGATGTCGAGTGATTCTTAAGCCGAGGGACCACTGTACTTAATTAAGTATTGTGAAAAATATCAATTCCACACCAGCAAGTGGAATTTCCTCTCTTTTCCTGTGCTCTTTTTACAGTGTCCACTCTGCAATTCTCTTGAAGAGAGGTTTTACTCTAGTTCCATAGCACAACAGGAAAGATTAATCTCTCTAGGGTTCTGTGATCTCATATAAACCAGGATGTTTCAAAGATCTGTTCATTGGACCATTGCAGCATGGTTCATATAATATTAAAATCATACATACATTTTAGTGCTAAAGCAAGCAGTATTAGGGCTCTGCTTCATGTATCAGTATTATTTGCCCTGTACACCGCCCTGAGTCCCTTGGGAGAAGGGCGGTATAGAAATTTAATAAATAAATAAATAAATAAATAAATAAATATTTAATGTTCAAGGTAGGATTGGGTACTTTTAATATTTTCGATTTCAACTTTTAAACACTAAAATACCACAGTGTCAAGAAAATTCTAGTACTACAAATTTTCCCCTTAACAATTCTTAAATATATTGTAGGCCACATTTGTCTGATTCAAACGTTTAAAAAGAGATAATGTTTGGTTGTTATTGTTTACTATGAAGCTATCTGTTTTGGCTTCATGCTTTCTAGCCTCAAGGCCACTATTGCTTGTTTAACAAGCCATCATTAAAATCTGGTTTAATGTTATGTGTAAACTCAGCTCTTGAAAATAGGGCACTCTCCTCACTGACTATTTTTAACCATAGATTAATGGTACCTTCACTGTTGAGTGACTTCTGAATATATAAATGCATAAACTGAATTCCATAGAGTTCTTGTTCTTCCTCTTCTTCAGGATTCTGGCAAGGAGGAAGTGTCACTTGCAGCTTTAATGGGTTATCTCTGAAGTTAACAAATCTATTACATATGATATAATGGAGTTAATGAGCTGGTATTCCTTAAACAAGAAACACTCTTTCAAACTTAATAATTTGATTTTTTTAGGTAAAAATATTGGTAATACAACTGCTATGAAGTCTCAGTGAAGGCAGTGTTAATATATTGTGTTCTTTGGAATCTAAGTTTCATTTCACATGGAATAATGAATAATGGAAGTGTTAATGAGGCTGTATTAGCGCTGCATTTAACGAATCCCTCCTTCTCACTCCACAGAGACATATGAGACTCTGATTTAGGTTAGCCATGTTGACTTTTAAACTTCACTGGTTGTTTTTTAAATAAGCTCTCATTTTAAATTAAAATTCAGATAAAAATTGTATGGTAGAGGTGCAGATTCCAGATTGTCACAGCTTGTTTTAACAAAACTTAAAGATAACCACAGTTATCAAATTCAGGCGAGATTGTAAACTGTGAATACACTAAAGAAAACCATCTGATCATTATTTTCACATTGACTAAAATTCTGTACCACATGAAACCATTGTATCTTTAGCCCCAGTTTAGGTATAGTGGTTAAGGCAAGGGTCTTCAAACTTGGCAAGTTTAAGACTTGTGGACTTCAACTCCCAGAATTCCCGAGCTAACATGACTGGAGGACGAATTCTGGGAGTTGAAGTTCACAAGTCTTAAAAGCTACCAAGTTTGAAGACCTCTGGGTTAAGACATCAGGCTAGAAATTGGGAGACCATGAGTTCTTATCCTGCCTTAAGCACAAAGCCAACTTGTTACCCTTGGGCCAGTCACTTTCTCTCAGGAGGCAGTAGCAAACCACTTCTGAAAAACCGTGCCAAGAAAAGCACAAGTTCGTTTAAAATGTCATAAGCTATTACAGTTCTAGATTTCCTTCATCTCTCAGCTATTCTCTAATACAGGGGTCGGGAACCTATGGCTCGCAAGCCATATGTGGCTCTTTTGATGGCCACATATTTTTATTTATTTAGTTAGTTAGTTATTTATTCGATTTATAGGCCGCCCTTCTCACAAAGACTCAGGGCGGCTTACATCAGTTAGAACAGTTACAATACAGTTTATT
>JANHFR010002681.1:350204-360501 GCA_032468015.1 Mimophis mahfalensis | reverse complement strand
TGCCTGCCAATCATCTGAGTTTAAAACACCAAACAGTTCGGTGTTTTAAACTCAGATGATTGGGGGGCCAGCGCTTTTCTGGCTCTGGGGATTGAGCACTATCCCTCTTTCCCCTGCGCGAATTTCAGACGGTTCTGTGTTTGAAATGATCGCACGCATGCGTGAGGTTGGGGGGGGGTCACATGCACATGCATGGGGGAAGGGCACGCGAGAGCATGCACAATAGCGTGCGCATGCATTTTCGGCATGGGATCCAAAAAAGGTTCACCACCACTGATCTAGTCTCTCATGAACTGACTTTTGGGTGCCCTTAACCCCAACCTGGTATCAATTTACAATTTGGATTAAACCAAATATTGCATTGTTTGAATTCGCATTTATCGCACCCTAGCTATACTTTCGCAAAAGGGATGCAGTTCTTTTCAGATGTTTTCAAGGGCTCTCATCCAAAACAAATGACTCTTGTAGTGCTCCAGGAAATGGGGAGGAGCTGAACATCAAAATGATAAAACAAAACACAGAAGCAAAGCGAAGAATGAAAAATCCTCTCTTAGTAGTTTTTGAACAAATACCTGCCATTCTTCCTGCTCAATCCTTAAAACAGCCCTTCCATCTTCGTTGCTTACTTTGCCTTTCAGCTTGGCCAAACTGGCCCTTTCTTCCCAAATAACTGTCAGTCTAGAAATAAAAGTTGTAAAGCTTTAAAGATGCATTTTCTTTATTGCTGCAACTTTCATCAGGCTTTAAAGCAGGGGTGTCCAATCTTGGCCACTTTAAGACTTATGGACTTCAAGCTTTGCTGGCTGAGGAATTCTGGGAGTTAAAGTCCATAAGTCTTAAAGTGGCCAAGATTGGACACCCCTGCTTTAAAACATTTGGAGTCAGGAATTGATCGGGCAGCACAATCAACAATTGTGCTAACTATTGTGCAGAAAAGCAGTTAGTATTACTTTCTCAGAAACCAAAGGCTCTTAAATCACCATAAAAGGTAAAGGTAAAGTTTCCCCTCGCACATATGTGCTAGTTGTTCCCGACTCTAAGAGGCGGTGCTCATCTCCGTTTCCAAGCTGAAGAGCCAGTGCTGTCTGAAGACGTCTCCGTGGTCATGTGGCCGGCATGACTAAACACCAAAGGCGCATGGAACGCTGGTACCTATTTTTCTACTTGCATTTTTACATGGTCTCGAACTGCTAGGTTGGCAGAAGCTGGGACAAGTAACGGGAGCTCACTCCGTTATGCAGCGCTTGGGATTCGAACCACTGAGCTGCCAATCTTTCTGATCAACAAGCTCAGCATCTTAGCCACTGAGCCACTGCATCCCCTTAAATCACCATACTGCACTGCATTTACTACTGAGATGAGTATCATCCTGGGGCTGGCTGGCCTTGACACAGACTTTAATAGCAGAATACTGGAATGTACTACTATTGCTACTTGCAGAACAGTTGGCAGTATTTTGGAACATTTAAAGAAATCTGCTACCTCTATTTGCTGTTTCTCACACTATTGGAGAACTCCCAAAAATCACAGGGAGATGCCCGTTGAAATGTGATACTTGCCATCCAAAGGATCCCCAATACCGAGTACCTACCTCCCTGCAGCCTTCTGACTGAATTCTTTTTGCTTCCGAAGCTCTTCGGTAATTTTCTGGATTCTGACTTCCCACAGGTCTCTAATAGCCACAAATGAGCCAACACAAACAGCTGTTTCAGTCATAGCTCTTCCGCATTCAAACTCAGCACCCACTTTTCACTTTTTGGCATGGTATCCAGAAGTGTTGTGAGCAAAAGAGGGAACCTGCGTTAAATTGACAAATACCTCCAATTTCTGGATTTTTAATTGACATCCGGGAGAAACATCTATAAGAAGGACAAACCATTAATTCACCATTAACGCCAGAGCCTATTCTTAGAGTCTTGCATGCACACCTCTGTTGTCTGCCTGGAGCTTTTGGACAAATCTGTCTGACAACTGTGCAAAATAATGCCAATTGGGGATCACTAGCCATTTGAAAAGCACGCTCCCAATTTTAGCTGCCAAGCAACAACAAACTCCTTGCCAATTCACTATCCCCTCCAGGAGAGAATTAAAGGATTTTATCAACCACTTACTTGAAACTACAGATGGTTTTCCATGACCCAGAGATTTCTGTACAGTAAGAATTCCGTCATGAATCTTGACTGCTTTGTTAAAGCCATTAAACCCTTCCTGTCAGTTATGACAGAGCAAAATGTCACGGCAGCTAGATTCTAATTTTAACCCATGACATTGGCAGGAACAAGTTCAAGTAGTTAACAACCTTCACAAAGACTGACTGCGGCCATAAAATAAAGTTCCGCCTGAGGGAAAAATATACAATAGATCTAGATTCTAGACAAACTGTTAAAGAATAGAGACATCATACTAATGAGAGATTATTAAAGACAAGACCACAGTGTTCCTCTGTTGTAATAGAGGTTTGTGAAACCTGGACCATCAGGAAGGCTGAATGAAACAAAATTAAAGCTTTCTTGGAGATCACGGAATTCTGTTTTCTTCAGATGCTGGAGAAAACTGCCGAGAGGTTTTGGTCCACAAGAACAAATAATTGAAAACTAGATGAAGTGAAGCAGGCTAGTCGTTGGTAGCATTAAGAATGGAACTATAGTTTAGATATTTTGGACTTGTGTGAAGGAATGAATTATTGGAAAAGGCTCCAATAGGGGAGAAACCGAAGAAACCAAGAGAACACAAGGTGGCTCAGTACCATTACTGATTGCATAAGTGTGACTTACAAATCAAAGAAAGAGTTACTGACAATCCTGGCAAAACGATGCATTGGTCCAGCAACCATCTAGAATGTCTCAACCCCTTACTACAAATATTCTTTATTGTTTCTTTAAAATTTTCCCTCAGCCCAGACAACGTATTGCAGCTGGTAACAATTGCTAAGATTATTGTAATCCAGGCTACAGCACTGTGAAACAGTGAATACTAAGAATCCCTTCCTGAGATTTTGATAAAGCTGCTATTCAAGAAGGAATGGGTTCTTTTTTAATAACTTCCAAAGATTTTACAGTTTTTAATAGGACCCTAAAGTTCAAAGGAAGATTGAAATGTGAGGACTTTTTTTGCCGATGACGCTTTCTCATCAGGACAATGAGGGAAACTGTAGCTTTTACATGGATGTGTGCATTTGGAACAGGGGCCCACAAATTCTTCAGCTCATTGACCCCATCAAGAAGTACATAGAAACATTTATATGAAAATAATTTAATAAATACTACTTTTAGAATAATAACATCAACTCGTTGGATAATCCCATTGATTATCCTTCGGAAAACCCCAGCGTAGAGGATTCAGTCACATAAATAGGACCTCAGATAAGCTACAAAGGTTGTAAATAGTGGGATTTATTAAAATACGCTTTATTAAACAAAAACAACAAAGAAATTTTCAATTTTTATGTGTTTATATGTTATATAAAATTCCTTAGAGATCTACTAATTTATGTTTTACATTTCTTTTGCTTATTCCTCAAAATAATGACTATAGAGAAACAAATGCCCAGATCTAGACATGTTTCCCTTTCGCAGATTATATATTACAAGGATCTTAAATAAACATATATGTATATATTTACACATTTACAATAGGTTTCCTTAAATTGACATTCACCACAAACTTTCATTCTGAAATTTTTAATATGTTGTTGAAAGCATGCGGTCATTTTTTTAAGGCCCCCTAATAATCATATCCACTTTTGGAGTACATATAAATCATAATCCTATTTCAGTTTTTCAGCACCTTTTACACCTGAAAAAGCTATTCATCTATGGCTCCATAGCATAACTTTGTCTGTGAAAATGGCAGGTTTATAACAGTGTTATTCAAACTTGGCAACTTTAAGATGTGTGGGCTTCAAGAACTGAAATCCACATATCCTAAAATTGCCAAGTTTGAAAAACAATGGTTTACAAATTACTGTTAGACACTTCAGAGATCTCCACGTTAACTGTGAGCAGCTTCATACATTACAGAAATGCTTAATGCAGTCTTTGATCTTATGTATGCCTTGCGTTACTTCTATGCTGTAAAAGCCACCCCCAAATTGGGGGGGGGGGGGGAGATATCCATGGTCCAAGGCTTGATGTTCTGCTAGTGTACATATTCGTTTCAGTAATGAAGAATGCCTGCTACAAAACCAGAATATTTTAAAAGAATATTTTAAAAAAGAAAACAGTTAGCACTATGTATCAAATGGAACCTTTGCATCTTTAATAAAATAATCATTAAAAACATTTTATTTGAATATCATCTGTAGTGAATTAATTGCATAAGAAATAGTTAACATTTGGTTAATATTTCCATCCAGGGACTTTCATTTCTAATCAGGCCACAATTTATTGTGTGAATGGTGCAAGACGTTTTAGGGTTCCGCCAGTATTATTAGTGGCCTCCATCTGATAATACTGTAAAAGTGGAATACAGCATTATTTTGTCACCATTGGTTTCTGCCACCTTGTGAAGGAGTCATACCCACAACCCATTACAACTTCTAGACGAATAATTTGCCACTAAGCAATTCAACTAGACAAAAATGTAACAGATAATCAAGACACAGAGCTAGGTTCTGAAAGTTCTAGCGAACGCAATGCAGTTCGGAAGTATGAAATCAGTTTTATGGCACTTGCTAGCTTAAATAGCCTGATTGCACTTTTGGAACTAAAATAAGCCATCCAGATGTTTGTCTTCTTTACTTAAGATCCATCAGCATGGAACCAGGATTCTCCAAGTAAGATTTCCACAAGTTAGAAAAACGAGACATTGTTGCACCATCAATAATTCTGTGATCAGCTGACCAGCTCACGTTCATTATTTGCACTTTAAGTACCTCACCTTTACTGTTAAATCGAGGAAGGGCCTAGAAAATTTAAAAAAAAATGCTGTAAGAAAAGCAGTGGATTAATACATGAGAATTTCCCACACCTGAGCAACCTTACTGATAAGATAATTAGAAGGTACTCAAGATTTCAAAGCACATAAGTAAGCATTAACAGCAGTTAAATTTACAAGTCATTTTGACAGCCTAATAGGCATAATGGATCTTCCAATACAATATACGTAAAACTGATTTAGGAGTCCAGACTTGGTCAACTGAAAGTGACTGGTAATGGTGGGCTCTTAAACGATTAAGTATCCAAGATATCAGCTGCTGTTGTATTAAAAAAATAATTGAATTTATATTAATATGAGCAATATTCCTGGGATTTGTATTTCCCACAAATTAAGAATATACATTAAAAAATCCAATATTCAAATTAGGCTATAAGTTATTATATTTTGGTGGGGTTCCCTAAGTCTCAAATGCATATTCTGAGAACACATTCTGACCTTTTCTTAGGACAATACTCAAATATAAGACACCAAAAAAAAAAAAAAAAAGACTGTTCTGTTGTTAAAATCATGTTAGCTCATCTATAGCAAACAAGATGTCATAGTATGCACAGTGTGACTGTGTGAGACAACCCAGGAGCAAATAAAGCACACCGAAGTTTGTAATAATAAATAGTGGTTTATGTCTACAAAAACATATGCATATACTGTATGTACTAAGCAAAGCTAAAATAATCAATCAGCAAACTGCTACAGCACGGAAGTGCACATGGGGAGAGAGATATGCCCCAACAGGCTCTTAAAGTGGTAGCAGTCACACAACCCTGCTATCATAGCATCATTACTACCACTGCATCACTACAGTATTACAGCAGCTGGTCAGCTATTAAATTATCATTACCCTGACACAAGAACTTTAAACTGCATGTGAAGTATTAATAAACATGATTTAACATGCACACTGGGTAAGACTACAAGAAAGTTAGAAAACCAACACAAACATTTATTAGGGAGTATTTCAAAGTGATCTTTCACAATTCACAGTGAAAATACCTGTATTTTCCCCAGAGCGCCAATAGCTACTTCAGGAGGAAGAATCACGGGTTTTGTGTAAGTGCCACCAATCTAGGAAGCAAAAAGGGATGTCAACACCTTTGAAAATCAATACGCTTTTAGTGATATCTTTTTTAGCCAGGTTTTAAAGCAGCTTTCTTCAATCTGGAACATTCCAGGCAAATTATAATTCCCAGAAGTTCTAGCCAATATAGCTAATGTCCATTTTAGGTGGAAAGTGCATTTTGTTTAAATATAATTGGGGAAATAAGTGACAAGGCCCTTTGGGTACAATAGACTCCACTTCTTGTCCTTGAATTCATTCTATAGACCCAACCATTAAAGGAAACCTTCTCCCAGAAGAAATGTTATCCTCTAACTCTCCTAAATTACTTCAATCTGCCCCCGCTTTGACACAGTTTATGCCCCCATGATTTTCCAAATGGTTTATCAGTTTAATGTTATGAGCTGTTTAACTTACTGTGCCAATGTTGGAAAGTGTGAATGTTCCCCCTGTGAGGTCATTTGTTCCCAACTGGTTAGCTGAGCCCAATTTTTGAAGGCGATTTAATTCTGAAGCAATCTCAAACACACTACAAGCCTGGACATTTTTCACATTAGGGACGAGCAAGCCTTGCCCTGTGTCCATGGCAACTCCAATATTGTGAGAAGCCTGGAAATGCACGGAAAAACATATTGCATTGGTTTGTAGCTCTCATCACTCTTGGCAAAATAAAGTATTTCTCATTTATTTAATCACTCTTCCATTATTCTTTTGTAAGTTATAAAACCTATACCAAACACAGTTCGTGATGGCTGTAAAACAGGCCATCACAAAAAATTGTGTTTGTTTTTTTTAAATTACAATTTTCTTTAAAACAGCAAAATGCATATTTACATATTATTGCAGTGAGCACATATCAAATCCAACTCATTAACCATACAACACACTTACATTCTAATGTCTTTTACCCAGCCATGTATACCACATATCCCAACAAGGGTAGTATTCCGAATCCTTCTTATTCCTTAACAGTTTAGTCAATCTATCAGTCTCAGCGCATTCCATTATTTTCCGTATTAATTGCCATCACAAAATTTTTTGCAGTGGTCATTAAGCAAATGCTGTAGTTGTCAAACAAACCAGTTGTTTGTTATGGGTGTGGTACTGCTGAAAATTGAAAATGCTAAATTACAGCAGTTGTAATTGTAAATTGCACTCTCAAGATTATAGGATCCTGCAAACAGCTGTAAATGCAGCTTTGTTGCTGGTTGCCTGAAACTGTCATGTGACCATGGAGGTAGGGGATGAGCAACCACCTGAACTTTGAATCCAGATCCTAAGTAGCCCCAAAGTAGATCTGATATAACTTTGAATGATTGCTAAGTGACTGTTCATAAGTCAAGGACTATCTGTGAAGCAGTCCAGATTTTAACGAAAAATGTGATTTGGAGAATGGAGTGCTCACAAAGCAGCTGTCAGCAACTCTGTCAAGAAGTTGTGATTTTTCTCAAGATTGACCTGTTGCCTTCTGAATCTGCAATGTGACCCCAAGAAAAAAGGTGTTTGATTTAAAAAGGGGCCACTAGACATTATGCACATGCCCCCACGGACCCCCAAATGAAACTACTAATTACACCAAATATATATTACTCTAGATGACTAGCACAACACAGAGGTTGTATTTCCAGAAGTGTAATTCCTGGTAAGAGGAATTACTTTAGTCAAAATTTCCCCCATGACCTCTTGAACCAGAGGCTCTAAGGGGCTTTCAAATCGCCCCCACAGGGCTAAATTCCTAAAAGGAAATAAGGCCAGAAAAATTAAGTGGTGGACTTCTACAAAATTAAAGCCAGAAAACTGTTCTCATATTGAATCCACACAGTGCCGTTCCAGAGGTGGTATTCAGCCAATTCCAACAGGTTCCAGAGAACCAGTAGCAAAAATTTTGACTGGTTTGGAGGACCACCTCTGATTGGTTGACACCAGCAAATACCACCTCTGATTGGCTGACAGCATAGCCACACCCATTAAGCCACACCCACAGAACCGGTAGTAAAAAATGTTTAATCCCACCACTGGCTGTTTCTGAGAATCCTGCAGGAAGGATAAGCTTTTGGTGAGTGTTAAAATAGAGACATACTGCTAGCAATTAGGCTGCAGGAAAAAGGCCTGAAATCTTACAGTGTTTTACTTTCTATCTGCAGGATACATTTAAATGTACCTCTACTGAAAATTAAACAAAGTTGGACCAATTGAGGATGTATTAAGAAACTACTTTTTAAATCATATACAAACCTTGTATGTGATGTTTTGGCAGTTTTCATCCACGGAAGAATTAAGAACAGGATAATGTAATAAGCCTAGAGAAGCAGCCTGTTAAACATAAAAAAGAACGCATTACACTATAATTTAGACAATTTTGAAATCTGTATGTATATGAGAGGGATAGAGGAAAAAAGAAATAAAGAAAAGCAAAGGTACAACATAAGAATAGAATTAGAATAGAACTTTATTGTCACTGTGGTTAATACACTCAGGATACTCCGCTGAGTACACCAAGTGAAATTTCGATGCAATGAACATTAATATAAAAACATTTAAAACAGCACAACACTCATTAAAATCAACACTTTCTTCAACTAAGTCCATTAGGAAAGACCCCGTGGAAGAAGTCTGCTTTGGAGTTATCATATTTATACCGAAGGGAATAAAACTGTTTCCGAATCTGGACATTCTGCATCGGACACTGCGGAGCCTCCTGGCAGAGGGCAGCAAAGCGAACAAGTGGTGGTGAGGATGGGTGTCATTATGAACAATCGTCCGGATCCTTCTCAAGCACCGCACCTCTGCAATGTCTTGGATAGGGGCGAGTGGGCTCTCTATGATTCTTTCAGCGTTCCTTACGACTCTTTGCACTGCTTTTCGATCCGATGCAGTGATGCCCCCTATCCAGACTGTGATGCCACAGGTTAGAATGCTTTCAATTGCCCCCCTGTAAAAGGAGGACAAGACCGGAGGGGGAAGTTGAGCCTTCTTTAGGCAACGTAAGAAGTACAGGCGCTTTCTTCAGTTAGCTCCTTGGCTGCTAACTTTTAGTATGAGAAGGGTATTTTCCAGGTAGACCAACCATGGAAATGTTGCAGATGGTACAAGTTCTCTTAAACCTACGTTCTAGTCTACAGCAAACAGGTTTTCTTTTGTCCTTTTGGGATAGTAACTTGGGAAAGAATCACTCTTGACTCTTGGTAATTACACACACAAGTCCAGGTAGTTTTCTTGGCAACCTTTTCAGAAATGATATAACATTGCCTTCTTCCTAAGGCTGACAGAGAGCAGCTACCACAACACTCTCAGCTGGCTTTAGGCCTAATCCAGAACTAGACCTCACAACCACCCACTTTCTAATCCAGTACTTTTAATCACCGTATCAAACTGGCCCTCATAAATTTTGATTAGTTTTATGTTTAATGTTGTAGTTATTAGGCTAGTTCACACGAAGCCCACAGCCACAAAAAGCCATAATCCTCTTATTTTGGGGGGCAAGGATTCTTAATTATTCTTTAAAACTGAAAGCTCATGAAGATTTTATGGATTTCATTATACCTTATCTAATGTACCACCCCACAAAACAAACATTTCAAAGAAGTTTGGGTGATTCATCCCTTTTTACATTTCATGATTCCTGTCCTTCCATAGTAAAATTCCAGATATTTGCAAAGAGTTGCATTATCTGGATCGGGAGTACTGGTCCATTGCCTGTTAGGAACTGGGACCTGCAAGTAGCGGGCAAGCAAGTGAAGCTTCATCTGTGCATGCACAGGATCTAGGTTGCACGTAAAACCATTCCATCCCTATCCCACCCCCGGTCTGTGGAAAAATGGGAAACAAAACCGGTCCGTTGCCAGAAAAGGTTGGGGACCACTGATCTAGATCATTCTAGTTTTGTGCAGTAGGCTCCACTGAAATGAAGTGACCTTTCTAAGAAAATCTGTCTAGGATAATAGAGTTGTTTTGAGAAGTGTGTTATCATGGTACTTATAATCAAAAGCTAATTGGACTGTGCAAATATCAGTAGTGATACCCTACTGGTTTGGCCTAGTTCAGCCAAACTGATGACAATAATTTGGGGTGGTTCACCAAACCAGCAAAAACTACCCCTGGCTGGCCCCGCCCACCTGGCCCTGCCCACCTGCCCCTGCCCTCATCCTTTTCTTTTTTAAAGATCAGCTGATTCATGCAGCAGAACTAGTAGCCATGTGTATCAGCTGAGCTCCAGCTTTTGAAGCCCAGGGAACATGCTATTCCCCTCTATTTCTGCTCTCCGGAGCAGCAGAGGCTCTTTCTCTGGGCTCCGCGGAGCCCAGA
>JANHFR010002681.1:165540-177193 GCA_032468015.1 Mimophis mahfalensis | reverse complement strand
GCCAGGCGAGGAGTGACGGGGAGGGGAGGGCAGGGGCCAGTCAGTGGTGGGATCAGCCGACAGGGAGCCGCAGCCGAAAGAGCCGCATGTGGCTCCAGAGCCACAGTTTGCAGACCCCTGGTCTATACTGGCTGTTTTCCTAGATGCAGCAGACCTCCAGTGGTTTGCAAGACACTTCCGTGACAGATCATAGTGAGTGACTTTATAGCAAAGGTGTCCAACCTTGGCAGCTTTATGACTTGTGCATTGGAATTCTCAAGATTCCCAGCCAGTCATGCTGGGAGTTGAAGTCCACAAGTCATAATTTTGCTACAGTTGGTTATTCCTGCATTCGAAACAAGGTTGACCTGTTCACATTTCTGACTTATATATGTGTCTTTCTTCCTTGTGTTTGCAGGCTGGAGTGAGGCAACTGTACGTACAGATTGACTTTGCCACAATGTAGCGAACCTCTTCATCTTCTCCTCGGACCAAAGCTTTCTATAGTACTGTCATTTTAAGACTTCATTCTTGCTCTGGAAATTGAAACTCCTGGTCTCCGTTTCCCGGCAAAGTCTCTTGTCATCCGGTTAACAGAAGAGAAAAGGAAAGGGGAATTGACTTGAGTTGATCTGGGAATGACTTTCAGGAGCCCCAAAACTTCGTGGATTCTTTGCCAAGTTTGTTCCTACCTACAGCAGACTTACCAATACAGATGTGTGAGGTTGCAATCATTGACTGTGGTTTCTGTAAAGCTGCTGCTGTGGCAGAGATTTCTCAGTCCCACAGAACCGGTATTATTGCAGGGAGGGAGAAATTAAATGGAAATTACTTCGGGGTGTAATGTCACAGCGGTTGACATTCTACAACATTACTGTTTATAAGACTGTTTGTACTTTGCAAACTTAATGAACCAAACCATATTGGGTTTTCAGAGTGCCTTTTTTATCAAAGTATCTGTCAGCACAGAATGGCAACATTGGGAATTTTTATTAATTTTTATGGCTGTGACCTGTACCAGTAAAGTTTTTTGCCTGCGATTGGTGTGCTGTAAACGTGTAATTGAATACAGAGATGATGGATTCCCTGTTAAATGTTACATTTTTAAGTTTCTGAAGAGACGACTCTTCAGTTTTCAAATGCAACGGTAAAATGAATATGTAAAACGCCCTTGCAGAATGTTTCATTACATTCGGGTAAAATCTTGGCTGCTAATTCTGCAGCACCCCTGACAGAGATTGGGCGTTACTACATGTATCTAGCGTGACGTCTCGCAAGAATAGGTTGTTTTCCTCTGATCTGATGGGTTTTAATTGTTGTTTTTCATACATGGTCAAGTCTTGCAGTAAATAATTAGGTTTTTTAAAAATTAACTTTTATGAAACGCTCAAAATGAGGGATGCTTTGTGGATTTGCCTCTTCCTGCATTACCACTTCCTTTCTGAGCCCTTTATGTTGGATACATTTATTTTGATTGAAGGGTGATTTTTTTTACTCGCCAACAGATAATATATGATTTTGTTTTGTACTCTTGTATGTTTACTTAACAAATTATTCGATCCTCTTATGAATGTGAATCCAGGATATTCTTCTGGCAATCTCACCTCTGCGTTGTCTTAGGTTTAAACGTTCAGATTTTAACTGAATATAATGAGTTTTCCTACATCAAACCCCATATTTGAAGTTTGATCCCCCCCTTCATTAAGATTCTTGTAGGACTTACAAATCTTACAGCAGCATTTTCTGGCACTTAATTATTTAGTGAATAGCTCTGCCAATATTGATTGTGTGTTGGTATCAAAATTAAAAGTTCTTTTAAAACTTCACAGGAACATTCTGGGTAATATGTCTTCTGCCTATATCCTACCGTGTAATTTTTAAAGGTTATATTTGGATACAGTGCCACATACTTCTAATATTGGAACTGAACTTGGTCAGCTAGTCTCCATTTTAAGTTAATATGGAAAACCCCAATTCACTGTTTGTCAAATCAACCCTAAACCCTAGGCCTTTTAAAAAGACGGAACAAAAGCGTGCAATTCAAGCAAGTTGGCCTAGAAAAAAAATGAAGGTTAGCATTTACTCATGGTCAGAAATGGTTTTTTTAACCCAAACAGTTGTTTTTTTTATAGCTTGCATGGAATCGTGTTAGGCATCAAAAATACATAAAATGGACCTAAATTTTACCAATATATTGGAAAAAAACTGTAATGTGGATTTTCTGTTTTTATGGGAATATCTTTTTATTATTTTTAATCCAATGGTCGCTAGATAACCTATTACTGGTTGCTTAATTTCTAACTCTGCTTTGTTTTTGCTTACTGTTAGAAATGTATTTTTATGCAACCTGTAATTTAAACCCTAATATAAGTTGTGATTCATTATTTTTGCACAGTAACTTATTTGGGCCTCCTTCCTTTCCATAACTCACAATGAAAACCATTTTGTGCGTTACTATTTTCTTATTCCCCTCATACATAAAAGACAATAGGAACTCATTCCCCAAGATGGGAGGAGCAAAAGTTTGTGCTGTTTTCATTTGGTGCAGCAACATTATTTTCCCCCAGGGAGATAATTTTTTAGCTGTGTGTAGACTAATGTGAAGTCCCTTCACCTCTAAATCTCTTTCAGCAAAAGGTGGTCGCTGAGAGAGGTTCTTAACTTGTTTTAAATACTTTATGTGTAATCACTTCTTCAAATAAGAAAACCGACTTGTTCCACTGATTTGTGCATCTGTCTGAATTTTGCTTCTGCTTTGACATGACTGTTCCAGTGGCTTTTGTTGGCACGTTTTAAATCTTGGGTGTGCCTTAAATAAGAGACGCTGGAAACAGCTTAGCCTTTTTAGCGGGGTTAATATGCTCTTTGTTTTGCTTCTGCAGGATGCAAGTCCTCTTTATTGTTGCTGACTTCTTTCAGCCAAATGTCAAATAGCAAAGCATGTAAGATTACACTTTTGCCAAATATGTGGCACTAAAATGTGCTTTTATCTAATTTTTGGCAAAATAACATCGAACACGTTGCCTTTGAACCATATAGTTCAGTAGAGGGCTCACTCTCTAAACAAATGTGCATTTTGGTCTATAACCCCAAGGCAAGTTTTTTTAACTTAGGACATTTGTGGAATACGTTTATTGTCTGCCAAGCTCCAAAGAGATAATATGAAGGAAAAAGTGTTTTTTACACTTTTAAAGTTCAAAGTATTAGGCTTGATGATCTGTTTAATTGTTGAGGGAAACTAGGCTGCCCAACATAGCTGACTGCTTAGGACGTTATTGTCTACAGATGGAACCAGTAACTTGATCAGTCTTTTTTTTCCCCCAGTTCTTTTTTATTTCTAAAAATGAATGCTTGTAATTTTATTTAGATATTCAGAGTCTTGGCTAGTAAACAAAATACTGGTCTAACTGTGGCCAAAGGTTTTGGAAGAAATACTAACTGCCCTTTATCAAATAAATATTGTTAGCAGTTGAAGAAACCAAGACAGGCAGTGGAAATATCGATGGCTGGTTATTGCAAGATGAGGGTTGGGGAGAGAGACTAAAAGCAGTGAAGTTAATTATCTTTTCCAGGGGAAAACAGTATTATTCTTTGTTTTGAAAATATGGTTAGTATGATTTAGATGAAATGCAGGGTTCTTACGTGCTTTGACTAGTTTAGAAAATTACCCTCTATAACAGGCCTGTCAAACTGGGGCCTGCAGGCCGGATGTGTCATGCATTGGCCACGCCCATCCGGCTCCAGAAAGGCAAGTCATGTCACATGACATGATCGAGTTTGACACCCATGCTCTATAATTAGTTTTCTAAATTTCTTAAATCATGATTCTGCTTTTGTTTTGCCACTTCAATATGCATTTTTCTCAGAGTCCTGATCCCAGCCCCTATTATAACTCCAGCTGCTTCATACTTTGACCTGAACTTTTTGCATTTTATTTTTTTTTACCTTGAAAGACTTGTGCCCCACTAATAAGTAATTTTCTTTTGGAGCTGTGACTAAGTTTTAGCAGAGATGGGTGGTTTTTCTGTTTTTATTTTCCCATTGTCTCACTATGTTTCACTATAATCAAATACTAAAAGCATTGTTTGCATATTTCATTTACTGAGGCCTGGTTGCTATGATATCAGTTCCCAAAACTTGCCACTCAAAGTCACCATGAACTACAAGATGGGTAGCAAATACATTTGATCGATAAATAAAAAAAATTATGCAAGGGTCAGCAGTCTGTTTAGGCAGCGTGAATCACTATGCAACCGGTAGCTTCCCATAGACCAAATTTTGACTTGAGAACACTGATCTAATAGGATTTCAGCTGCCTGTTTTTAACTTTTGAGATCAGTACCCATTATTTAGTGGTGGTTTATCTTGTTGCCAAGTCCTGGTTTAAATTATAGATTATAGATCGCATTTATGGCCTAGCCATATATTTTCCTGTATGAGAAAATGGCAAAACTCTTATTTCCTGAAAATGTCTTTTATTTAGTTTCTAAAGGCCTGGTGTTTTGTACAATCTAAGGAATTTATTTACTGATAAGTTCAAAGTGGTGGCTGAAGATAATATACTGAAAATAACTTGAAAATACTATAGCTAGTGGCCAGTGCAATATTGAACATTTTATTGGTTTATTTTTTTCCTACTTTAAATAGTCTTTATTGAAACAGCAAAAATGTTTGACATGATATTTGGGGTCAATTTTTCCTATCAATAAAACTTTTTTTTAAAGGTCATATATTGTTTATGTAGTTCTTGGGTGTTGTGGCTCAGCCCCCTCGGCCGGTGCAAAGCCACGTTTCTGACATGGAGGACTCTTTGGACAAAGAGAGGAGTTGCCGGGCAGACCTGTTTCTCCGGCACCCTCCTCACCCTTGACACCACAACCTGGTCCTTCCTCCCTGCCTCAAGCTGACCCCTTTGCCTTGCCCCAACCTGATCCCACTCCCATACCCACAACAGACCCTCAGCCTGATCCTCCCCCTTTGGACGCTCCCCAGTCCCCACCTGGATCAGGGCCTGGTCAGTGGTCGCATGCCAGGGCTCGCAAGGCTGAGAGGAGAGTCAAGAGAAGACTGCGGTCTTCTCGAGAGTAAGTGCTGACTCATGCTGGCTACGCCCTGCAGGGCTGATAAAAGAGCAACAGGTGTGTCTGCTTTTTGTGGCAGACAACTTTGTTGGAACAATTGGATTCGAGAATTCTACTCTGGAGATTTAGAACGCTGCTGGCAGCTCGTCCTGACCTTGAGAAATTCCTGGCAAACATTTCAAGAACTTCCCTTGGCAGTGAGTTAACTGCGGAACCTGAACTTTGTGTGTTTGGACAATTTATCAACGTCTTTGTTGGTTTTTGCTTTTCTTTGGACTGTGTTAAGTAAAACCTTATTAACCCTGTCCTGCCTCGTGTTTATGGCTTTGTGAGCTGTGGGGGACACAACATTGGGGTGAAATACATTCTTCTGAAGCATTCTTAAATTCTTGTCTAATTGGCAAAAAGATGGAGGTGTCATAGATCCTAATAAGCTCTACACTGTGGTTGATGCATAATGGCAGCTGGTCTTGTACTGCCTGCTAAGCCACATATTAACAAAACACAACATGTGAATCAAAAAATACAGACAGAATGTGAAGTTGGTTAGATTTATTTCCCATTCTCTGCACAAACTCAAAGCAGTATTGAGGTACCTCTTCATGGAAATGGCACGAAAAGATGGCATCCCTTAATCTCCCTTGAAAATCTTGTGGAGAAACCTCCAAATCTCCAAACAGTATGGAGAAGGTAGTAAATAAACAGTATGGAGAAGGTTGTAAATAAAAAGAAACATGACAGACTTTTGGCAGCTTACCAATGGGAGAGCATCAGAAGCAAAGTGATGAGGGTAGAGGACCAAAGATGGAGGACCAAGAGCAGAGCTAAGAGGTGAAGTGAAGCTTAGTGAAGTATAATGAAGTGAAGATCCAAGATGGAGATGAGAGGAAGATTATGCTCTCTGCTCCTCCCAACTTTATTAACCATTATTAACTTTATTAACCAATGGCAAGAGGTGTTACATAGTATAACTACTTCATACATAGAGGTGTGAGAAAAGTTTCCATCGTTATGGCAACCAGATATGAGGGGCCCACCTTAGATAACACAGCGCTTCTCAAGAGAACTTTCTCATGGGAATAGGATGAGATCATAGGAACATGAATAGGCATCTGGAAATCCCCAGGCTAGCAAACTACGCCCCACAGAGGTCATTCTGGTACCCACAATAATCCTACAGTAGAGTCAATAAAAATACACTGAACCAACTGCCAAGGTCCATTTCCTACGTCAGATATATTTGAAAGCGGATACCTCCTGTTTGCTATTGAGGCAGGAGACCTAGAGATCTTTTTGAGTCTATTTCATTTGGAAGGGCATAGCCTCTTCATTTTTTGAAGGACAGACACTAAAACGAGATTAAAGAAAAAACCCTTGAGGGAAAAAAGGTGTAAGAGAGATGCATGAGAATTATGAACCGTTGGCTGCATGGACTGATGGGGTCACCAAGACCCTTTCCACTTTTGAAATGGTGGCCTGGATGCCTTGTCTCTGCTGTACAGAGTTGACCTTTTTGGCAAAGCTGTGTAGGGAACTAGTAAGGCAATTCTAAATGCAGCTTCTGCAAAGATGTTACTTTTCTCTGCGAGGAATTATTTGCACGGAGAGTCCAAAAATCTCCATCTTGCACTTAACTGACATACAACCAGTACATGATCTGCTTTCCTATCACTTACTTGTTTGAAGAATGGAAAAGGAAGACCTCTTACATGGTTTCACTCAGTAGTGGGATTCAATTTTTTTTTACTACCGGTTCTGTAGGTGTGGCTTAGTGGGCGTGGCTATGCTGCCAGCCAATCAGAGGTGGTATTTGCCAGTTCTCCAGATCAGTCAAAATTATTGCTACCGGTTCTCCGGAACCTGTCGGAACTAGCTGAATACCACCTCTGGTTTCACTGCTGTGTGCCAATTGTATGTATATCTCCTGAGCTTAGAGATCCTTCTCATGATTACTCATGGTTTTGTTACCTTTTATATGGATATCTATAATGTGGTTCATATAAGACTGCACCAGGAAACTACAGTATTATCTATAAAGCCCTAGCTGGTTCGAGATTATTTGTGGAACTAACTTTTCCCCAATTTCTTCTGTCCAACCTGCAAGATCAAAACAGGGTGGGCATGCTTTGATGCTTTCAGTGTCACTTGGGGCCGAGTGTCTTGTCTGTCCTGACTCCTGCCCACTAGAATACTGTTCCCCCAGAAACCCATCTGGCCCCATCCCCAATCAGCATCAGAAAATACTATACTATTTGAGCGATCAGGAAATGGGTTGAGGTGTATTGTCCTGTTGCTGAATGAGGGCAGAAATAGAGTTTTTCAACTTCCTCAAAACAATTATTTATTTCCTGGTTTTGTTTCTTTCCTGGATTTTTAATTGTAAATTTCCTTAAGTCCCTTTGGTCCGAAGAATGCTGAGTATACGTTGGTGGTTTAAGTTCAATTTAAGCTTTAACTACTTGTACTGTTACCATTGCCATTATCTGCAGTTGGAAAGGGTACCGTTTAGGCACAGATTTACTCCCTCAGGACATCTTCATCAAGGCAGGAACAGATTTCTTTAAAAAACTGTTTTTGTTTTGCTTTCAAAGTCTAAACTGAAAACAATTATCCATCCTATCCAAGTGCTATATTTCATCTTTTGAATGTTCTCTTTTGCCATACTGACTGTTCTCCCATCACCGGCTGTACAGGTGGAATCAAAACAATGCTCTCAATTTTTATTTCACTTCTGCCAAATAACACTTTTACAAGTTGTACGCAGTGAGCCTGAGCCATAAGGAATCACAATTGGGCTTGCTAGCTGTCTTCTTTAGCAAGATGTGGGCTACTTCTTTGTAGTCTGTTATCAACAAGGAATTTACCAGCTTCTGTTCCAGGTAAGGCACAACGAGTTTCCAATTCAGTGTTGTTCAAAGATGGATTTATCTACTGCAAATAATTTAAGCATGTCTACTTCCAAGGGATGCAATATTCCAGTTATGATCATAGAATGCAGAGGACTGCCAAGAGCCACCGTAGTCATATCCTGGAGAGTACCTGATACAATCTTCTGATCGAGTGCACCGACTCTCGCTAAGCCTACACAGAGAGTGTTCTCGGTTACTTCTGCAAAAACAAAGAACAATGATTTAGGAAAATCTGCTTTAAAACTTTGACTCCTGCAGCAAATCTAAGAGAAAGCGATTCTCCCTGCTTTCTTCTTCAAAGTTGCATCATCTTACACTGACGCCAGGAAACCTTCTGAAGGTTTCAGAATCTACAATCATTTCCCTGAAAATTGGAGCAATGGCTTTAACACTGCCTCGTAATAGGATGTGGCAAAACTTGTAAAGATCAGGCCCAGGAAATATGGTGATCTAGCAGGAATCTGAACTTTAGGTATATTTAGGTATATTAGGTATAATAATTAGGTAGGTTTTCAGTCATGCAGACTTATTTAAGTGAATACAGCCCGCCAGAAAGACTAGATGCTATTTCTGATAACCTAGGAATTTTCATTAAAAAAATAATAATGAAAAAACAAGGAAGCATTTATGAAATATCTGCGGTCAGGGTTTCTCCGAAAAAGCTCCTGTAACAAGAGAATATGAAGGAGAATTTGCTGAGCGTCATTTTTGCTCCCCCATTCCCTTATTTTTCTAGCCGTTTTGATAGGGGAGGGTTGACTTCACTAACTATAATTTGCATAACACAGAAAATTGTATTATGTTTTTTGCTTTATGTTATTTGAATCCAAGATGATGAATTAAGTTGTGGTTAAAGTTCTCCTTAATTATAATTCTTGTTTTACGTTCCTTTGCTTCATAGGAATGAACTCTGTTTCCAGGTGTGCTTTTGATAAGTAGCCTATCACTCTGAGCTGGCATTTTGCCATTATATGGAGAGCGAGTATTCATCTTGTTTGCTATGAGTTGCTGGGATCAAACACTGAAGAACTAGAAGCTTTACCACAGGGGTGTTCAACCGTGGCAACTTTTAAGACTTGTGGACTTCAACTCCCAGAATTCCCCAGCCAGCATGGCTGGCTAGGGAATTCTGGGAGTTGAGATCCACAAGTCTTCAAGTTGCCAAGGACACCTCTACTTTTACAGTGTTATTTTAAACCTTAAAGCAAGGATGAAAAAACTTCAGCCTGTCAGATACTGCCGGATTTCTTTTTATTTTTTTTAAAAAAATAATTTTATTTACATTAAAAAAATGTACATAAAAAAATACAGTGTTTGTCATTGCAGTGAGTAACATATTCAATATTTATCGATTAACATCTATTTACCTACATATCTCTATACATTTCTATCTCCATTATGTTATATATTATATTTCCGAATACATAGTGATTAAACTAAACATATTCTCAGACTATTATAACCGTACTTCATTATTCACATAGATACTTCTAATTTACATATATTACATATATTTACCTTTTACCTACCCAAGTATACCACTTATCCCAACATTGATAGAAATCTGATTCTTGCTTATCTCTCAAAAGCCCAGTAAGTTCAATTCCTGTCGTGCCCACTGAGCATGACTGGATCAGGATCAGGATGATGGGAGTCATAGTGTATCCTTAGTTTCTCCATCCCTGACCTACAATTTTACAATTAAAATACTTGCGGATCAAATCAAGATCAATTTACTTAAGTTTTGAGGTTTCTTTTTTCTACGACACAGAAATGTTTTACTAACAAGAGAACTACTTTTGGTTATATGTTTTCCCACCAAAGTCTGTATTTCGTCATGCAAAGTGAAATGGGTTAATTGAATACAAGACAGAAAGGTATGCGATACGTATTTTTCTTCGTGCTGATCCAAGGACTGTAACATTCAATTTTTTTAATATTAAAAGTGCTTTCCCCACTCTGTATTTGGGACCCCATTTTGTGGCCAGTAGGATCTCAAACACCAAATGAAGGAAATGCATAATTTCTTATGAGTGTGGGAAATGATTAAAGTCATTGTGATTCATTCTTGAAATGTATCCATATGGAATGCTTTTAAAAAAACAAAACTGGGTCATTGAACTTGTGGCTGGTTTGTGTATAAGCCAACATTCTGCGGCCTTTAAATATGTGCTTCCAGGCCAGTGATATACACGACATGATGATGAACCAATGTAAAACGTTGGTTTCTATGCAAACTACCTTGCCAAGTTTAGGATGGCCCATCTCCATATTACCATAAGAGTTCTTGAATTTGGAAGAGATTCCAAGCAGTATATCTTTTTGCCAGAAAGGACAGAGAGATTATACCTGGCTCTTGACCCTGTAGCCGCCGATTCTGGACAACTGCAAGAAGTTGCTCGGCTGCTTGATTCACAGTCATGTAGCGTGGTGGCTCAAAGATTTTCTTTCCCCTGACAGAGAAAATTGACAACGTCAAAACAAGGACCTCATACATCCTAGTCATGTGAGTTTCAAGAGCACAACAAACTGACACTTGTACTAGTCAGTTTGCATGCTGCCTTTTCTTCAACAAATGTTTGTTAAACACAGGACAGACTTAGGGTGGGTTTGATCACCACACTAACAGCTAAAGTAGAGGGAAACATATTATTGGTGCAATCTTTGCTTAACTTCACTGGCCTAGCTTTAGATGTGCGCTAAAAGCTGCATCCAACATTTATGTCATTGGGAAAGAGAAATCATTCTTAGGCAATCCTGTGGCTGTTTTGAAGCTTTTAAAGGAATTACAGGCTGTATGATTCAGATGAATGTATTCTCCACTTCTAAAAGAGGTGCCATATGTTTACTCTTCCAGTACAATCCCAGCCATGGCTATGCCTCAGCCCCCTCAAAAGTGGTGTTATACTTCCCCCGCATCAGCGACCTTGCTATTCATGCCAAGTTGAAAGGAAAGCCTGTATTTTTCTACCATATACTCTCGAATTGCATAATTATAGTCCCTCAAATCTAGTGTCTGAGAGTTGTTTTCAGCAAAGTTTGCCAACCCTGGACTTGGCCAAGCAAAGTTATGAAGAGATTCCAAAATAAATCTTCCCTGGAGATTGTCAGTCCATATGAACATGAAGCTAAACCAAAGTAAGGATGTGTCCAGAAACCATCAACTGTTCCATAAAATGACCTGGCAAAGAGATTAAGGACACAGACTGATCCACCCAGATTAGAAATACTGAACAACTGGGAGTGGGAAAGTATTATACCACAGATAAAATGACTTGGATCAGAGCTAATATTCTCTGTTCACTTTTTTAAACTGAGAGACAGCTAATACATGCTAAACACACTAAGAATTAAATTTGTTTATGAAGCATCCAGTTTAACAGAAAAAGATGACTAAAACTAAGGTTTGGCCAATGACATTTTATTGCCTGAAGCAGAGGGCAAGTGATACCTCCAATTCCAGTTAGTACAAGACTTTAAAAGTAGTTAAAACTACAAGGAGAAAGGTCTGGACTAGTTATGTGGAGGAACACCCTGATTGTGATGAATGATTTTTCACTAGAGGTCTTTAAAAAGAGACTGAACAGTCAACTTGTCAGAAGTGATCTAGTGCAGTGTTTCTCAACCTTGGCCGTTTGAAGATGCGTGGACTTCAACTCCCAGAATTCCCCAGCCAGCAATGCT
>JANHFR010002681.1:89860-100013 GCA_032468015.1 Mimophis mahfalensis | reverse complement strand
CTTAAACAGATTGTAAGCCGCCCTGAGTCTCCGGAGAAGGGCGGCATATAAATGGGATTAAAATAAATAAATAAATAGAATCTGTTAGTGTAGAAACTTTGTGAATCCATGGGTTTCACTTGGCATTTCATTTGAGCCAGGCCATTTTATTGCTTTACTTTTTTGCAGAGGTACCTCAGCCATAGTGAGTAACTCTATTCCTTCAATGTCTAAACAACACAGCAACATTATAGACTGAATCTAGGTTGTCAAAGAAGAGCAGACTAAACGTTTTCCATGGTTTATGACTTAGGGATCCAGAGCATTCAGCAGGAAGTACACTTAGTTCTATAATATGCATAGGATAGAACTAAATGATTGCTCCAATATTTTTATACCTTTTAGATTCAGTAAAAGTCTCTGCAGGTGCCTCACAAATATCATTTGTCAAAAAACTCCAGTTATCTATCATCCAGTTCTTGTGATTTATTTTATTTTTTATTTTTTTGCAATTCCAGAATTTAGAGTTAAAAGAAAAAGAAAAGGGATATGCACCACTATACGATATGAAACATGTACATGCAGGCTTAGAGTGTTCAGGAGGAATGAAAAAGTGCAACAGGAGGAAGGAGGGGTTGAAACAGGCAGGCAAATATTTCTATTTCACCTGAATATATAGACTGCTGTTAGATTTGGTTGCATATAAATTTACACTTGTTTATTCTGTCATAAACTGACCTTCTTAGCCTTCGGCAAATCCTCCAGGTGTATTGGAACTAGGACTCTGTGAATTCACATGACTCCATGTCTACAACCACTTTACTTCATGAGTTATTGTGCATGAAGTCTAATACATACATACGTACATATTCGGGGGCATCTTGAGAGAAAACCTCTCAACATCATGATATGGGCTGCGTTTCAAGTTTCACTAAAAGCTTAGTTTAGCTTTTATTCAATGTGGATTTGGGGTCAAATATGGTAGTGCTCCTGGAACCTTATTTAAAAGCATGAATTAATAATGGCTTATAATGCAATTGGGTTTTAGCAAGCTCTGTTCGATTATCAACTTGGTATTTGGTAAGTAGTCACATTGGCCTGATATTTTAGGAGTTCCTGTGTCCAGAAGGGTAGGGAAAATCTGACTGTGATTTATATTGTTTTAGGACTTCCTGGAGCAGTTCCCACTGCTGTTCTGTTTTAGTCATATCACAAAAAAACATGTTCCTTGCTTTTTATCAACACCCAGCTTGCAGTGGGTTGGTATTGTTTGTCCCTGAAGCTTTTTTACTACAGACTTCAGAGACTTTTCCCCCTGTTGATTACACTTTCCAGAAGATTCTGTCAGCATTTCAAAAAAAGTTCAAGATTGTCTCTTGAGATATATACATGTATTAATGTCCTAAGAGAGAACTTTATGATTAAATTCACCCCCCCCCCCCCATTTCTCTTTCAGTGTATCTTAAACTAATCTTCATATTACATTTATGCATATTATTGAGCTAGGATGTTTAACCACACTGTTTTAACCAATAAGCCATAGTTGCCAATTCCCTTCATTATTCTATGCCAAACGGAACCATTATGTGATTGCAGGCTTAGCTTAGACTCACTTAAATCATTCATTTAAATACAACAGTGTGCAAAGCGGACCAAGAAATGTGGTAATTTATGGTCAGGATTGCCCCCCCCCCAAGAAACCCAATGTTGTTGGATTACTTACCTTACACCAGTCAGCCAGAAAAGGAGGTTACTTTTCACTGCCTGAACAAAGATTATAGTTTATAGAGTAACTGTAGAATGGGGCTTTTCAAGGTACTCCATTGCTAATAAATAGAGGGTTTTAAAAAAAATAAAATAATAGGCAGCTGGTCAGCTTTTACAAAGGCAGCTGCAGCACTGACTAAGATGGTGAAAATTATACACTCAAGATAGTGAAGATTATACAAGTACAGTACAGAGCAATTAGCTGTTCACAAATAAACTTACTTAAAATCTGTGTTCATATTTACATTTTGAGTTTATAGATATAGAAAGATATTCATCTTGAAAGGGATTATGGCATGTCCTCCTTTCCCTAAGAGTTGGGTCTAGCCCTAGTTGACAACTGTGGTCAAAATCTCCAGACTTCTCCTTTTGGAAGAGAGGCAACAATTGAATGTTCTAGAAGGTATGGATTATTGGATTCCTTTCAATCAGGTTTCAGCAAACTGGATTTACTGTCAGCTGTTTTGACAGTGAAAGGCAGGGGTGTCAAACTCATGTCACAGTGGCATCATGTGACATATCGGGACTTTTCCCTCTTTACTAAACCGGGTGGGGGCGGGGTCAGCATGTGACGCCTCTGGCCTGCAGGGTGTGAGTTTGACACGCCTGGTGAAAGGGATAGTACTGCCCCAAGAAACCAATTCTTTGACTTGAGTATTCTTGTCTCAAAGCTATTGCTCGATGGTTAAATAGAGGTTTGTCCCATTCCAGTTGGTGTACCAGTTGCTGCCTATCTGGAGTGGTAAGAGAAGTTCCCAATCATAACTCACACCTTCATTGTTACCCAAATGGATTACTATAATGCCATTTATATGGAGCTTGTAACCTGCAGTTGACACATAATCCAGCAGTTTGTTTATTGAGCAAGGAACATATTACCTCACTGTTTGAGCCTTATATAACTTGTGAGCTGCCAAGTGTCTTTTAACTGTAACAATATAAAAATTAAATGAACCAATAAACATGTGATATGGAGAGTGATTGATTCTCTTTGGAAAGTGACTATGAAGATGCCGTTTATATAGACACCATATTTTGTGGTAGCATTGAAACTTTGCACAACAAACTGTAGTACGTATGAATTCAGATTTCTAAATGCACGCATGATCTGTGGACCTCTGACTATATCGTCTCAGAAGATATTAACTGATGGATTTAGAATATGAGCATACTTTTCAAGTTTAGGTGTTTACCCAGTTAAAGATCCCATCTCTCTTGCAACTTAAGATGTAATGGGGCTACTCCACATTGTTACTTTTATGTTTCAGGCCAGCATTAAGTAAGTTTTAGGGAGGGATATAAACGTGGCATATTTGTGTACCTATATGAGCTAATTCAGCAAGGAAATTATGTGAGAGGCTCCTTTACTGGTATACTTTTTTATTGGCACAATGTGTTAATTGGAAAACTTGATGCCCCCCATTTTTTAATTACAGTACCATTCTCATAAAAACCACTCCACATAAGCAGTGGTAGGGGACTATAGGTTTACCAATTCAAAACATCTGGAGGATGCCAAGTTGCTAATCACTGTTCTAAATAATCTGAAAGAGTGTGTTAAACAAATAAAAGAGGAAGAACAGAGTTCCCCACCTGTGTTAGGAGTTTCATATGGGGCTTCTGTTCAAGATATGCACGAGTGGTATGAAATCCCAATTGTGTTAGAAGCAAAAATACACTACCAAGGGAGCCCCCTATTTTAAAAGACAATTCTAAATATGCAGATTTAAAAACACCATATTTTCTGTTAACATAGTACCCAGAATATCATTCACTGGTGAAGATTATTTTATTACATATGACATAAATGTACATACACGCATTATTCCCGTAAAAAATCAATTTCAGCTTCATTCTAGCCATAACTACTTCAAATGTGGTTGATATTTATCCTGAGGCTACTTACAAAAGCTGTAATTTTATGTATATCTGTTTATAGCCTTCAAATGTTGATATAAATAAAACAAATCACATGCATCTGAGTAAACTTTCATAAGCAGGCATGTTTACGTTTGGGGAATCTGTTTTCATCAGGGCAATTAACATGACTGAAATATTCCATACCATCTAAATCAGGCGTGTCCAACCCGCAGGCCGCATGTGGTCCTAGACTTCTAGTAATGCCACCCCACAAGATAATAAATATATTTTTTTAAAAGGAAGTTTGTTATTTATATCATTAACTATATTGTATATTTTATATGCACCCCAAGACAATTCATCTTCACTCAATGTGGCTCAGGCAAGCCAAAAGGTAGCAAGCCAACCATGATCTAAATTTTTTAATATGTTCATCTCATATTTTATGCTGCGGCCTGCAGGTTATTTTGCACAATTTTTTGAAAACCTGAAGCCCCTGTCTTTTATTTCATTGTTTTACTATATACCAGAAATAAGTGAAGTCACATTTTTCTGAAAAACTCTGTGGTAAAATCCCAAAGATAGGGATGCCACAAAAAGTAATTTAGGATGTTCGTTCCTGTTTAGAAGAAAAGACCTTCTCAGGGGCCCCTTTAATATTCCTGAGAGACAAGACAGTGTATGAAAGCTATTATTCAGTATCTCATAGGAACTAGTTAACCATTCATTCATGTATGTACTTTGGGCCTTTGGATGCTCTTTTCTTTGAATCTAAATTTTTGAACATAGATCCTCCAAATATGCTTTGCTTCTTAATTCCAAAATGTGTGTGGGGGGGTGCTTTTGTTATTCCATTTATGGACATACTGTTTTATGATATTAGTGAACTGACTATGATGATACATTTGTGGCAGATAATTCTATAGGACTATTACAAAATATTTTGTGTTGACTTGGTACAGACTTCCATTCATACTGCTGGCTTCTACCATGACTTGGCCTCTAAAAACGGCATTTTTCAATTGGTGAATTCACCTACAATGAGCAACGAAGTTGTTCCTATTTCCCAGATTGCAGGCTGTTTAGTTTGTTCTGTTGGAGCTATTAAGAGTGGAGCCAGACTTAATCTATATTGCCCAATGCCCATTCTTTATTTCCATAGTAGTTCTGCAGCTTATGATTATAAGATAAACCAGTTTTTTTATTATTATAATATGAAGAAATGTGCTTTTTTGAGGTTTTCTGAGGGTGGAAAAGTCAGATTATGAGTGAATGGTGAGTATTTTCATAATATTGATGCTTTAGTACCCAAAATTACATTCTGATTCAAATTACACCCCCTTCCCACAGCCAACTTAAATTTAGATCTGTCAATCCTCCAGCCTTTTGGATGGGATAAATTTTCTAAGGCCTACCTTCTAACTGATAATTACAATCATCAGTGGTAAATGGCACATTTCTTCCTTGGGTTGGATGAGAACATCCCATATTTATCATCCCTTTCAAAGGCAGGGTATTTGGGGGCTGTTTCCTGGAAATTGCAAAGGGAATTATTTGAAAGGCTTTGGGTGGCCCAGGTCTTTCTAATTGTAGCCCAGCAGCTTTTATCTCTCTCTCTCTCCCTCTTTTTTAAACTCAGTATAAAAACATAATATGGTTCCTTTTTCTCTAGAATGTCTGATATCATTTCACTCCAAAGCATATGAAAATACAAGAAATAGTAACCATCTTTTGACCAAAGGCTGGTTTTTTTTTAAACCACCTATGGCAGCAGGATCAACATAATTTTCAAGGGAAGGGAAAGAGAAGTGATTCCATCAGACCTAATTCCTATGAATATGGGAAATAATATTTTTTCCCCAAAATCAAATTCCAGTTCAGTGGCATCCACAGAAGGGTCAAAGCAGACAAAATGGAGCAGCAGTCTTCTTTGTTGTGGATGTAACACTGATACACATGCAAAAGTAGTTAGGCTTGGATTGCAGCTTTTCCAGTTTCAGGAGAAGAGCTTTGGGATGCCCACAGTTTTGATCCAGAAGTTTTTTCTAGGAGTTTTTCTTTCAGTTCCTTGGTTTAGCTCTATTTTTTACTTGTTTTTTTTCCATCTAAATGAAACTTCTCTGAGGCAGCACAATTGAATAAATCAGCTGAACCTAATTAATGCACACATAGGGCTCTTCTTAGGCTTTGCACATAGAGAAACTAGAAGATTGATTGCATTTTAATCATGATACTTGGAACAGAAATAATTACACAGAGCCCTGAAATTTGGTGGCAAGGCTGCCTTCTTTGAATACTGAAGTGAAAATGTCAGAAATTCTACCTAGAGCAGTAACGGCAATGTTTTTTTTAAAGAAGAAAAGAGCAAAATCAGTTTTAAAAAGTGAATGGAAAGAATGGCCCTTTTTCGAGGCTGTCCATCCAGAGTTTTCTGTTCCCATTTGAATCTTAATTTTCTTCTCCTTATTTTTATGTGGCCTGTTTTTTTCACCTCCATCTTTGTTGCATCTCCCTCCCCTCTTCCTCCAGCCACATCTTAATGAAATGTAGCTCTAACCCTTGGTTGAACCAAACAACCCCCCAATGGTGACTTTAAAATGCACACGTAAGGGATTTCTAACCAAGCTCACATATGATTGCAGAGAGTTGAAGATGCTCCGGCCCCTTTCCTAGCCCACAACTGAGGCTAGAAGATAATTATGTCACTGCTACATAGGCAGTAAACAGGCTGCAGTAATTATAAGTTCAGAAGCCCTCAGAGTCAAAATATATGTGTTACTGGCCTGATATGCTCTGGTAAATACCAGTCTGTTTCCTTTTAAAGTGGTACAGTGATGTTACGTTGACAGGAAAGCTAGTGACAATTCTTTTTCGAAAGCTCTGTTCCTGGATAAAAAATTCTTTTGTGGATGTATAAACAAAGCCTGCCCGTGGTCAAAACGTTTTGTACTATCTGCCAAGAACGAGCCTATTTTATTTTCAGATGATTCCTACTTCACTCTGGAAGGCTCCAATGAAAGAGACTGCTTTGGGAAAATCAGATTCTTGAGTATGCTTCTCAGGCTTCTGAAAAATTCAGTACTTCTGAGGGAAAAAATGAATTTATTCCCATAAGTCTCTGTTAGAGTTGTGTGAAATATCTGAGGAAACCTTCCTTTATCTTTCCCTTACAGGAGTATCTTTTCTTTTTCGATATCTCATTTGGAGAATTAAAACAGGTATCTGGCATTCATCAAAAGTCCCCTCAAAAGGCTCTAGATCTGAAAGGATTTAGAAGAACAGCTGTTTGTTTGCACCAGTATCGCTAGTTTTGGAGAGCTCATTCAAAACAGAATTAGTGATTTGATTTTTAACACTTTATTTTCATGTGTCAGTAGTATGGGGGCTTCACTTGTACATATGTGTGTCTGTGTAAAATTGTGTTAAAACTTTTCAAAAAGATACAGACTAATACAAATATAAAATAAAGAAGAAAAAAGAAAAAGAAAAAAAAGAAATCAAAAAGTGCAAGAAAAGAAAAAAGCTGAAGAAAAATAGGAAAGAAAAAAGATACGGGGCAGCAGCTTCCAATATTCTTCACAGCAGTTATAAGTACAATTATATTTTAACCTCTCTTTCTAAAGTTACATTATAATAGCCTTCTTTTTTTAATCTGTCACATCTAATAATCAAAACCATAAATCACAAGTTTTTCATTTTAATGCAAAATTCCCTAAGAAGTTTCTAGTAAATGTAAATAGTGCCTTTTCTCTAATCAAAGAAGTTAGTTTATCCATCTCAGAAAGATCTGTCAATTCCTCCAACTATTCCTCCCTAGTGGGTAGTGTTAAATCTTTCCCTCTTGGTGCATATAGTAATTTTGCTGCCATAAACAAATATTGGAATAATCTTCTATGGCAGAGGCTTCATTTGTTTTTTGTCATTTGAAAAGCAAATTACAGCCTTTTAGTTTTGAAGATGCCTTGCTTTTATTTCATTTTCATAATGCTTCATTTGGATTGTTAGGCTGAGGTTGTTTAAGAAGGCAGCGAATTAAGTGTCAGTCTCTAATAGGCTAATTGAAAAAAGCAATATTTAGATGATGCAATTTGAGTTGAAGGGAGAAGTTGGAAGTATCAGCTGGCTACATGCCAGTTTGGTAATATTAACAAAAAATCGTAACATTTCTTTGATGTAATGTTTGCATTTGAATTACAATGTCTTAGAAGATTTCAGGTGGTAAAAGTTGCATTCAGCTGGCACAACTTGTCATTTCATCCATTTTTATCATGCATCCTTTTTTAATGGAACATTTTTAGAATTATTCTGTTTTGTTTTTAATAGTCATTTCTCTTCCATTTTATTTGAAAGTTGATCAACATTTAGTATTCAGTTGTCTTATCTTATTTTTAAGTCTCTGTTTCCCATTTGATGAACTACTGTTTATGGACCAGAGAGAAATCTCTTTAACAGCCAGCTCTTACAGGAGAGTTTAATTAGGACAAAACAGTTATTTGAATGATTTTTCCTTCTAAGAATTTCTGTTTCTTTTGTTTTTATAGATGACTGTCAGATTCAGTTAATATAACAGCAGTATATTTGGAAAACCTGTCTTCTGTAACAAATGAATTTATTTCATTTTACAATACTGTACTTGATACCTTTATAGTTCAAATATAAAAATACCATAATAGTGACAGTATGAAAAGGGTAGTGTATCAGTGGGGATTTAATGATGCCTTATAACTTGAAATATTATTTAAACTCTCATTATGCCTAAACAAAAGTATCTTTTAAGTAAATTTGAGTGTTTCTTCTAATGGGCAGTCAGGGTTCCTGACCACAGAATCTTGGACATGACAGCCTTTTAAGACACTTGAAAACCTGTGTAAATTTTGCTTCCCCAGAAATGGACAGTTCTTTCATCTTGCTATGATCTCTGATCAAATTCATTTTGCAGGTTTTTGAAACAGTGCAAAGGAAGGGGGGAGGGGAATCTGTTTGCTGGAGATGTAAGTATCATAGGTCTACTTACCAGGAGCAACCGTAATTTTCCTCACAGACTTCTATATCCAAGCTTGAAGGAAAAACACCTATCTTTCCAATACAAGTAATACTAATAGTAGTTTATATGCAGAACAAAAATTGATGGTGCAGTGGACTGATTGTAAAAACATTTTATACAGTGTATTGAATTTATTCTTTCATTATTTATTTCCAGGTATTTGATTTTAGGCTTGTAAAAGAAGATATGGAATTGCTTGACTCCATGAACGTCAACAGAAAGTTAGTCTATTTAACCTATCCATTATGGAAGGGATAACCCTGGAGTGCTTACAGAACATGATGACTTCTGGATTCCCCCAAGCTTGTGTCTGCTATTTACTTAATGCATTCAGGACTAATGCAGCTTAAGTACTTTTTGCACAAACCTATCTTTCCTTATTAACAAATTATTAGGCTATTGTCTGGAATGTTTCTATTTCCAAGCTCTCACTAAAAGACTTTTCAGGAAGTTGTAAGTTACTCTTGAGCCTAACTAGAACTGAATTTTAAAAAGTCATTGCTAAACTTAACTCAGCTGGAGCCCTCTTCGTTTTGGCCATGTATGAGACAATTTGGAGTTTGGAACTGCGTGGTAATGAAAATTAATGTAGTTAATTAATATTAATCTCTGGTTAATATTTTATTCTATCTACTCTTTTTTTTGCATGGAGGTAACCAAATGAGTTTACAACCATAAATTACTATCACACAATTGCAATCCATTTTATTGTCAATAAACAAGTTTAAACCTACGTTCTGGGAGGATTCATTTTAATCAAAACTGTTGTGAGGAAGTTTTGTGAAAAAATACTTGCTACAAGTTTTCAGATATTAACAATAGCTATACAACATTTTTGGACCAGGAGACAATTCGATTAGGGACCTTGTAGTTGAAATACTACACCCCCAATGCTCCATGTGATAGCCCCTTAAGAAGCACCCATGTCCACTGATATTTTGTTATAGTTCTAACTTCAAGATTCCGATCTTGATATTTTTAATGCCAAATTTGAACAAAGTATATAGAAGTGATCAACTCTGTAGTACAATTGTGGGTTGTAGTAAGCATGGGTGTGATTATTCTTGAGTGCCAGAGATCTTTATGTGAACATGCTGTATACCTAAATGTTATTTTGCTAGCGATTGCATTATGTATTTTAACTTTCATATAACTCTATATAGATAATATTGTATTATAATACTGCAAACTGGTATAGGAGATTCAGCTGTGGTCTATAGATACAGATTTGTCTTCCTGAATTGTATCATGCAAAGTTTTGAATTGTTCCAAAGTCCTGAAATTTTTTCCTCCACAAAGCCTTTTTATACAAAATTGAAATATCCTATGAGATAACCACATCCAAAGTCATGTTCACCAGGAAAGTTTTTTTGAACATTTTTTAATCTTTATGATATTCGGGGAGTGTATGTTGGATCCGTCAATATATTTATTTATTTATTTATTTATTTATTTATTTATTTATTTATTTATTTATTAAATTTATATACTGCCCTTCTCCCG
>JANHFR010002681.1:71397-84252 GCA_032468015.1 Mimophis mahfalensis | reverse complement strand
CAGCAAGGGAGTCGCTCGGCGAGAGTTTTGAACACCTCCTTGTGCTGCTGGACGCCTTCGCTGGCAAAACAAAAAACTCCACTCCGGATCCGTGGGAAATAATACCTCCCAGGAACAACCGTGGAATTTAAAAGGGGAGATTGAAGTCGTGGTTACCCGGTCCCTTGAAGGGCTGGAAGTCCGGCTTTGTTTGGTTAGACTGGACTTCCATAAGGGCGCAGCCTTCACGGCCCGCGTTCACACTTGACCATTCCCCCCGCTTCTTTTTTTTTTCCCTGGGAACTTCCCCCGGATATTTTATCAGGAATCGGGGCGAAGCGGCGGAAAGATTTCACGTTGTACTAACTAAACCTGTCCCAGCAAACTTCCCTGGAAGAGGCTGCGCGCGCGCGCGCGCGCTGGGAACCGGCCGAAATTCCCTCACAACTTTTTTTTTTTTTTTTTTTTTTGCTCCTAGCCACCGAACGCGGGGGAAACGGCGGAGTCTCGCGCTTGAACTACCAGCTAACTTGATTGGGGGGCATCTGATTTTGCTGAAACCTTTTGCCCCCGTTGTGCCCGGGGCTCTCTATAGTGTGGTTGCACTAAGGTGAACGTGCTTAGTAAAGCATTCAGCCCTGGAAGTTTAACTTGGTGGAATCGACTGGGAATGTTGCTGCTGCCTGGATTCGTGCGCGTGGCGTTGGAATAGTCACAGCTAAAAAGGTGGGGAGAAAAAATGGTGAAGCTAACGGGAATGGAAGGGTTGTGTGGGTGTGGCGGGGGACGGGGAGCAAAAGAACTCCCAACACACAATTTGCCTCTTCTTGTCTGAAGAGACTATCGGGCTAGAATACGAGCCGTTGGATAAAATCTGTGTGACAGACAGGTTCTGGTCTTCAACCAGAATGAATGGCCCAGAGATGTTTCCTTTGGTGAAAGTTGCAACTAAGTTATTAGAAAATTTTCTTGATCTGTGTGCTGTATGGTGCCTGGGGATGGAGGAAAAGAGGCAAACTCAGAAGGCAGCAGCCAACAGATTGCCTCTACTTCCAGAGGAATTGAAAACAGGTAGTTGTGGAAGAGATGTTGAAAGAACCTGACTTAAAACCAGGCTGTTTTGGAGATTCCAAAGATCAGGACTTAATTTCTGCATTAGAGATTACAGCTTTGTCAGGTTTGGGATGGAAGTCAGCTCCCCCCACCCCCTTGATTCTGGCTGGTTGCTATTATCCTCTGTACCACAAAACTTTCCATTTTTACACAGGAGGGCTAATCTATTTTAACAAAAGTTGGTTGCAGAAGGTTGGGTTTCAGTCAGCTTGATGACCTGATCATTCTTAAGAGATCTTTCAGTCTGTAGTTACTTAAATTCCCCTCATAAGTCTTGTGCAGAGGTTTAAGGGGGCTGGGCATTGAGGTATGTCTGCCTTCAACTGAAGTTCACACAGGACCTTCTCAGCTGTCTTAAAAATATATCTTGAAAAAGTAAATCAGCATATAGTTTAACAAAATGGTTGATGCTTTGGAAGAAACGGTGGTGGGTTGACCTGATTCCGGTCTTCCCCTTTTCCTATTAGCCTAAATTGTTGAATGTTTTCTGGGGTTATTTGGGTATCCGTGTCTCTTGCTTCCTAGATGTTGGGAAGGGAATAGTTGGGGAGAGAGGGAACTTCTGTGGCTGGTTCACAGAACAGATGTTCCACACCTGGGGACAAAAAGTGGACAAATTTAAATGGTGAAATGTTTGTGGCCTGCCAAACACAGAAATGGCATATATCTGTCCTGTTCTGTGGAATAGCTGGGTTACCTTACACAGAACATGATATATGCTATTTCTGTGTTAGGTAACCCAGGTATTTAAGCAGGTAAGTACGATTTACATATGGCATAAAGGCTGGCAAGGTGTGTGAAAAGTCAAAGATTTATATGTGAATTGATCATCCATCAGGAAGCCCAGCATGTTTCTTTGAAGAGTCCATTTTCCGCCCCAATTTATCCTGGCTCATAGTGAGGAAAGAATAAGCTGTAAGCTCTTCCAACAAAGGGTAACTTTCATTCTCTTCTATCCTAAAACATCTGCACCCAGTGAAAGTTTTAACTTTGCTTCCTGTGTTGGACTGATCAGCTATTTTAAATGCTTTGTGTAAACACCATGAAAGTTTACTCATATCTTTCCATGCACTCTCTTTCATCTAATAATGCCATGTGCAAACTAATTAAGTGGTTGAAAATGAGCTTCCAAACTACATACTAGGCTGTAGCCCAAAATCAGCCTTTCTCTCTCTCTGCTCCCAATTATAAAAGTTCAAGTGCTTTTCTTTTTGTCCTCTAGGTTTTTGCTGAGTTTATTCCAGAGATCTGAAATTGGTGGTGGTGGGAATGGACAAAATATAGTCCCTCCATTTTAATGGCCATCTTTATTTTTAACTGATACAATTAGTCCATTGTTCAAAGATGACCTTTTTCTCTAAGCCTCTCCTACAAAAGTGAGTCTTTTTGAAGCTGAACATGCTTCTTTTGTTTATGCGGAACCAACCAAAACAATTTTCTTCCCATTACTTCAGCCACCTGAAGAAAGATGTTTCAATTAATTAAATTAGAATTCTTTAGGCTGCCATCAGGGACAGGTAACTTAAAGTCTTGAAATTTTTGTTTGCTGCACTTGAAGAGTGAAAAAGTTTTCCTACTTGGCTATAAACAGTGACATTGGGCTTAGTTTCCCTGGTGTATGCATAGACAGGAATAAGTTGCATTGTGACTTGTAAACTGAAGTTGACGCAGAATTAGGTGGGAACTTCTTGCCTCAGAAATTCTGAGTGATTCCCATTTCCTTTCATTGTTTTCAAGCTCTGCCTTAAAAAGCTGGGATTTAATTTCATGCGTTTGAATTGTGTTCGGCACTTGGATTTTTCTATTCAGCGAGATCAGTGGGCATTGAAAAAGATTTCATTTGTCTGGTCCTGGGTGACTTTTTTTTTTTTTTAGAAAAGCAAATTATTAATGTTATGGTTGCAGAATGCATAATTTGGCCAAGAAGGGAATGCCTGTCATGAGATGAGTTCGAATTTGATGACTACAGGGGCATATCCATATGCTTTGCTTGGCAGAAGTACAGAAACGGTTGGCTGTTTCCTACTTGTGGTTTTGGGTTGTTTGTTTTCTTTGACTTTCCAGTTAGGTCTGCACTCCAAGGGTTTCCTGATGGTATCCTATCTAATTATTATCTAGCTCCAGCTAACTTGGCTTTCTCAAAATCAGCCAAGGATAGCTAGGTGCTGCCACCTGCTGTGATACAGTCACCACTGTAAAAATCAGAACGATTTGTGGTATACAGTAGAAATAGATATTGGATCCTCATGATTACAAGAATTAATGTGTGACTATATCCAGTGTCTGGACTGTGATTGCTACGGTTTGTACATTCTAACACTTAACCTGCGCTATACTGTAGAACAGCTTTTTGTAGCCAGTGTAGTAAACTTAGGTGATCATATATAGATAAAAGCTATTATTTTTGCAGGCCTTGTGTGTAATTAGTGTAACCAGTCAAATATGAGCAGGGCGTAGCATTGAATCAAACCGCTATTTCTTCATAGTCTTTCCTTCTGCATAACTAAGACTGCAATACCCTTGTAACAGTTAATGTGCTGGGATTTCAGCGTGTTGGGATTTTGAGTTATGTTGGGTTAAATCAAATGCTCTTTAACTAATAGTCTTTTGCTTTGTCTCCCTTGATTTTTAAGGGTCCTGGTTTCTGAGGCTACCCAAGGTACTGGCCGTAGGAACTGCAGACATCGGACATAGCAGGAGGGGCAGCAAGTGACTGTCATTCTACGCCACCTCTCACCAGTTGCTTGGAAACCTGCAGTCCAGACTGGAACCATGGACTCTGCCAGGGTCCCCCACATGAAGGTCCGGAGCGACGTCAGCGACTACCTCAACTATGAAATCATCAGCAGGCATTACAACTACACCGGGAAGCTCAACGAGAATGCTGAAAGTGGGATCAAAGCAACATCGGTGGTTTTCATCATTATCTGCTGTTTCATCATCCTCGAGAATATCTTTGTCCTGCTGACTATCTGGAAAACCAAGAAATTCCACAGGCCAATGTACTACTTTATTGGTAACTTGGCACTCTCAGACCTGCTGGCAGGAGTGGCATACATTGCTAACATCCTTCTGTCCGGCTCCACGACTTACAAACTCACCCCTGCCCAGTGGTTTCTTAGAGAAGGAAGCATGTTTGTGGCTTTGTCTGCTTCGGTCTTCAGCCTGCTGGCTATTGCAATTGAGCGATATATTACCATGTTGAAGATGAAACTTCATAACGGTAGCAATAGTTTCCGTTCTTTTCTGCTCATCAGTGCCTGCTGGGCCATTTCTGTGTTATTAGGGGGTCTCCCTATTATGGGGTGGAACTGCATTGGCTTCTTGGAGAACTGCTCCACGGTGTTGCCTCTTTATCATAAGCATTATATCCTTTTTTGCACCAGTATATTCACTGGCCTCTTATTGGCCATTGTGATCCTTTACTGTAGGATCTACATCTTGGTAAGGACAAGGAGCCGTAGGCTGACCTTTCGGAAGAATGTGGCCAAAGCATCCCGGAGCTCAGAGAAGTCACTGGCTCTGCTGAAGACCGTGATTATTGTTTTAAGTGTGTTCATTGTCTGCTGGACTCCCTTATTCATTCTTTTGTTGCTGGACGTGAGGTGCAAAGTCAAGTCTTGTCCCATCCTCTTCAAGGCTGAATATTTCTTAGTACTAGCAGTTCTGAACTCAGCCACCAACCCGATCATCTACACACTTACCAACAAGGAGATGCGGCGGGCCTTTCTCAAGATTGTACAGTGCTGTGCATGTCCCACCACAGACTCCGGGGCCAAAGTCAAGAGGCCCATCATTGGAGGGATAGAATTCAGCCGCAGCAAATCTGACAATTCCTCCCATCCTCAGAAAGATGAAGGGGATCCTCCAGAAACAATTGTGTCCTCCGGTAATGTTACCTCATCGTCTTAGGAGCTTTGGCAAAATGGAGGCCTGAGCCCCTTGAAGGCTGACACGTGGGGGATAGCTCTGCTTGCTTGTCTCCAGACGGAAGGAGGAGAGTGAGAACGAGTTGGTCTGAGGGGGAAATGGAGTATTGGTTGGGGTCCAGCTGTTGGCATGAGATGCACGGTGTCCTTTGAAAATATTTCCTCTCTGGGAGAATGTATGTTGGTTTGCCCTGAGACAGCGTAGGGTTGTTAGGAATATTCAAGCTCTATACATCTCTGCAAAGTGAACACTTGGATAAGCAGTGCCTTTGAATGGGAGTATGAGTGGGGAAGGAGAGAAATATCTTCAAATTGTTCTCCCCCAAGGTAAAACTTCTGAACCCCTGAAACAAAGTTTTTGCTGTATTGGATTGACAGTCTTCTTTAATTAACTCCCTTGTGAAGGGAAGCAAATGTGGTAGTATATTCTGAGTAATAGAAAGAAAACCGGGGTGGGATTTTATCTCGAGAGTTGTTCAGGTGCGTGTATCCCTTTGGCACTTAATCATCAGTGGAATGTCGGTGGGAATTAGGTGCTGGAGGCTGCTGTGGGTTACTCCGAGGAACATAGCCCTGTACTCCTGGTTGTAGTTGAATCCTCAAGGAATTAGATTGTGATGCGTGTGAATTAGACTGGGGCTGTTTGAACTTAATAGATGTGTCATTTGAACCTTTAAAAAAGCTGATAAATATGCTGCTTTCAGTAACAAGTTGCATTTTAATAACTTTAACAGCAGTTTATATGCACAGTTTTAACCACCAGCCACGCCCCATTTCTGCTCCTGGTAATCATAAGAGTGTTAAGAACGGCCCTGCTGGAGACCTTAATTTTCTTCCAGTCAACTTTGTTGTATGACCTCCCTTATCTTAGTGTAGGATACATATTTTTCCTTATTTTTCCTCCTGCCCCCCATTGATCAAACAGCTGAACCATGGGGTGCTTGCAAGCAGGAGATGGAGTCTACTACTGGTGGTCTGCAACTAATATTTGGAGATAGGCTGTTCTAAACTATAGCTCTTCAAAATTAATAGACCAATTCTCTATGAATTTATCCTTTTCTTTTTTAAAAACCATTTGAGTTAATGGCCATCACCCTCTCTAGTGTTGATAAATTCAACCAGGTTAATTATGTGCTGTGTGACAAAATATTTTGTTTTTCCTCTCCTTCAAATCAACTTCTTGGGATGATTTTTTCTGAATCCTAATATTCTTTGTGAAGGATACATATTTTCCTGTTTCCTTTTTACACAGCATACAAAATTTCCTATTTTCTTGTGCAATGTAAATTGTTTATTCATGGTGGCGCAGTGGTTAGAACACAGTATTGCAGGTTAACTCTGCCACGGCTAGGAGTTTGATCCTGAACAGCTCAAGGTTGATTCAACCTTTCATTCTTCTGAGGTCAGTAAAATGAGGACCCAGAGTGTTGGGTGCAATATGCTGACACTGTAAACTGCTTAGAGAGTGCTGTAAAGCACCATGAAGTAGTATATAAATCTAAGTGGTATTGCTATTCATTTCTCATAATCATCTTCTAAGGAAGATATTGAAACTCAGTCTCTTTTGTTGCCCTCTCCTACAATTTTTCCAGTTGCGTAACACCTTTTCAAAATGTAGCCAGAAGTGTGCACTGCATTATAAATATGAATGAACCCTTTGTGTAAGGGCTTCACAATTCAGTAGTTTTATTTTAGTCCCTAGCATGGACTATTTCTTTTTCATACTGTCACACTTTGGTTAACAACTTTATTAGTTGTCTGCTGTGACCATACATTTTTTTCCTGGTTAGTTGGAGATATGAATATATACATGATTAAGGGGAGGTTTACCTCAATGTGCAACATTTTATATATTGATTTCTGAGATAGAGTTTAGGCTGAAAGATGAATCACAGATATTAAGACTTCTAAGAAATGAACAAAGAAATAAGATTGGGCCATTCTGCAACTTCCGCAAATGTCCACACTTAAAATCCTTGTGTAGGATTTTATATGGAATTTCATTATGTGTCCTTCCATTTTAAATGGTGTCCACTGACTGCAAATCCATGTCCATCCATGGAAAGTATTATTTGTATTAAATGAATGTATTTTATTACAGCATTAATTGCTATTTTGTGTTTGTCTATGTATGTTTATATTTTAATTTGAGTCAATATAAAATGTAGAGATGCTAATAAGCAGAGATGCTATTTTATATCTGGACTGGTTGTCTTCGATTTTACGAGAAATTCATGCTGAGGAAGTTCCACATATTAATTACTTGGGACATATGCCTGTCTTTTCCACTTAAGATGAATCAGTTGCAAAGGAGGATATTGTGAATTTCTGTACTTGTAATAGTTGTGTGAAAGAAAGGATTTCTGAAGGTGCTGCTTATGGTAAAATCAGTGAGGGAGGGTCTTTGTCTATGTGTGAGGGATGCACCTCCTAAAATCATCAGAGTTCAGTGGAAGAGGCCATGTTTTACATCTGGGAGGACCCAAAGTTTAAATTAAAAAAGAAAAGAAAAAATGGCAACAGTGTCTCCACTATTGTGGCTGTTAATCCATCAATATTGCATTATTGAGCTTTATTGTCATCAGTAAAGTAGCTGCAACCCACAGATTAATGTACAAGCATTGGCTGAATTCATAGGTGGACATTAGAAACAAGGTTATTGGCCCTTTTAGCATTATTTTCAGTGCAATTTTTTTAAAAAAAATATGTAAAATGTTTCTGACTTGGTTGTACAGTATAGCCTCATTGACCTTTAAGTATTAATAAAATGGGATTTTGTATAAACTGTACATTGAGCTACCCTTCCTTTGAGGTCATACATGGCACTCTTATATTTTTGGCAGGATACTTTAAGAATCCTATGGAAGTACTCATTTCCTTTCTTCACTGAAAGGACAGCTATTAATCATGATGTCTATGGATGACATACATGGGCATACACTAACAATTTCATTTTTTACAGGCACACATTGCTTTGAAAGTGTTGCATTGTAGGGTTTATCCCAAATATCTTAATATTGGTTCCTAGAACAACAAGCCAAGATTCAAATGAAGTTTGAATGCAGTTACGCTGCATTTCGCAATCTGATTGCTTCCTGATGTTCTGGGATACAACTCCTTTCTTTCCTAGCCAACTAGCTAGGAATTGTAATCTGACAGACATCAAGCCAGGGAAGGCTGAATGAGGAAAAAGTAAATTATGATTGTAGATAGGTTACATGGAATAGCATCAGGTAGTTCTTTTTAAATACAGTGCTCAACAACTGAGACAAATATTATTACAGAAGTCTGAAGCACAAGTGTGGGTGAGGGCCCTGAAAATATCTCTACAACTTTTTCACAACTACGTAAAAAAACCAAAATGTGTTTGTTTTTCTTACATACACGCATGCCATATATGTAATATTGTCTATTCAAATTAAGGAATGAAAGATAATTAAGAAACTAATATTTCCTACATATTTCCTTTATGTTTACTCTAGTTAGAATAATTTTGGGGTTTTTTTAAAGGAAAGAATACACAGTATTCTCCCACTTCATATAAAAAGTATGTTTCAATCCTATTTATATCCATTTAACTGGAAGAAGCCTCTGTTGAACACATTAGATCTTACTTCTGGTTACAAGCACGTAGGATTTATATACAATATGCTAAAATCCCAAGTTTTAACACATTGAGTATTGCCTCTTGTGAGCTTCACTAGACTTTTATTCCATTACAAAACATTTCTGTGAACTTCTCATTTTATGGTGTATCAAAACAATTGAAACCCAAAGCAGATTTTCCACAGAGGTACAACCAGTAAGAACTTAACACTTTCCAAAGGTTGCAATAAACTTGGAAGTTGTGCAGTGGTGGTGAACCATATCTCCCCTCATTCCAACCAATGATTGCTGGAGAACATCAAGTTGGGGACAGCTGGTTCAGAGAGAACATGAGATTTAGATGGTTCTTCTGTGCCTCACGCTGCTTCTTCATTCCCCTGCCCCCCAGATAATTCTTCAGACTTCACTGAAACTTACAGGATGCAAGTTGGGTTACAAAGATAACCCTCACCTCCTTAGGTTGTGTGTCGTCTCTCTCTAACATTTTCTGGTGGAAAACTCAGCTGCCTGACAAATGAAAGAAATGTTTTAGGTTGCAGCCTTTTACTTCCTGAAGGAAATTCCAAAAATGCCCTGAAGACAAAAAACGGAAGAAGGCTGGGATTTCTCTCCATCTGTCTCCTGGTATGGAAGAAATGACTTCATTTGCAATCATTTCCTTTTCTTGGAGAGTGAAATTTGGAAGTGAGGAGTGACTGGTCAGACTATGCAAAATATTAAGATTAATTTCTCCTGCTTAATACCGTTTAGATGTATCGGGACTACTGTACCATTCCAAGAAATGCTATTCAACGTTACGTTGTTTGGAGATTCTGGGATTTATATTAGCACATTAGGTTCCAGGTTGTAGGAAGTCTGATTTTGGCTTTTATGAACTGTTTCACTGGTTATATTACCACAGGTGACCTTAATGTATTTTCATGAAATATAGAAGATTGAAAATTTAGGTTGCCCCTTTGTCACCTGAATGCTAACTATTTACCTTGACACTTTATTTCTCTGTAATGTTTTTGAAGTGCTGTTGGACTTTACAAAGTTTTTCTTCACATTTGAAGAAAAAGAGAATTATTGAAATTTAGAATCCTTTAAAAAACATTCTTTAATGACCACACACCACCATCATTTCAATGGCTTATCTAACATTAAACAAAACAGATATCATTATAAACTTCTAAGAAAGAGAGGGTTATAAATCTAGAGTACAGAAAAAAGCCTGGTCTATTACTCTGTTTATAATCATATTTATAATTTCTAATAAATATGGAAGGGAAAAATGAGAATGAATGCGTTTCACAGAAATGGGGAGCTTTGTACTGGTGAGCCATATTTGCACAGCATACATAATTCCATTAATGAATGAATTTTTTTTTTAAGGTAAATAAAATATATTGAATCATAGCCAGATTGGTTGGGTTTGGTGCAAACTCCAAAAATGGGGGGGGAAAGGCCTACCTTGAAGGCTAAAATCAAACTGAGTATGTTTTTATGAATGTAGTTGCTAAGTCTTTAACTGACTTGGTTAAAAGTCAACTGTGCAAATGCATCATGGATAACTTACTGTGCTTCAATTTTGCTTGGCTAGTAGTTCTTAAGAATTGGCCAGTAGCTTTTTTCTATTATTTGGTACCTGCTCCTTTTTAAAAAGTGAGAGGTAACATACCAGATTGCCTATATGCTGTAATACTAAGTATTGGCCCAATTGCATTCAAGAAGGTATAAGGGCTACTACTAAGAATCTTTCAGCATCTCAAACTGATTCTCAACTCAGCTCAGCCAACATCTCAAATTAATTCTCAGGATGACAGAAACAAAACAAATGGGATTACCTATATATACAAAGAAAATGTCTGATTGAAATAGGTTAATACTGCTCTATTGGCTGCTGGACCATCTGCAAACGCAGTTTGAAATGCTGTTACCACTTGCATCTGGAGGAAAGGAAAACATAAAAGAAGAGCCACGGTGTTCAACAGAATCCGGCTGCATCCATTGATGCAATGGAGGATAGTAAATGGACAAGTGTGCTTATTACCTGCCATATTGGCATTTGCCTGCATGAATGTCAACTTCTTCACTCATCAGTTGCATCAATGGCAAATTGTTGGCTGATTCTTACTTCGATCCCTCCCCACCAAGATCTTTTTTTTTCCTGACTACTTGATCTAACATTGAGTTCTTCCTTGAAAAGCCTCTTCCAGATTCTTGGATAGGTAAAGTGGGCATTGATAAGACTATCCCCACTTATGGATTTCTCTAACCTCGGGCAGCACCACCCTATGATAATTTTGACTTCTCTGAGATCAGTTTTATTTTAATGGTAAACAATTAGCATTTCTTTTAAATGACATGAATGTTTAAAACAAATGCATTATTTTGCCTGATTTGTTAATTTCAGAGTAGAAGTCACTAAATCTCTGCACAATTTAAAGGAAGGAAGAAAATATGAGAATGTATGTTGCTCTTCGTTTCAAGAAATATTTGAAAACAGGCATATCCATACAAATGGAGTTTGCTTTTTCCAGGCTACATGTTTCTGTTTCCCCGATTAAAAATAATAATCTTGCTTTACTTGACATTTCTGGAAGAACTGACCAGGTAACCTCCTTGTTATCCATTCAATCTGGAGAATAGAGAGAGTTGGGAAATCACTGAACTTTCGACTGTGATAACATGCATTCAGTATTGTGTTAAATTGAAGGTGGGAACCTCAGGCTTCTTAGAACTCTAGAAACCTGCACTTCAGCAGTTAGTTTTTAAATGCAAAATAAATAGCATGTCACAGGTTCCTAATCTGGGATAATCCTGATGTTTTAGATTACAGTTACCAGCTATCATGAGCATGATGATTCTGGGTTAGAGTTTAACCCAGTAGTTTAGAAAGCATCAGGTAGAAGAAGGATAATATCAATTTTTATGTAGAAAGTTGTTTCTTAAGAAACTTAAGAAAATTGTCAATTCTTAAGGCCAAAGAATACTTTTGGATCTCTGTTACATCTCAATTTTCTGGTTCTTCCTTCTCATATTGGTGGAATTTCTCTTGGTGTACTCTTTACAAAGGGTGAAGACAGACGATGACAGTAGCAATGACCAGACTGCTGATGATGGACAATGGCAAATGCGCAGGTCTAAGCACACCAACAAAGGAACTCGTTCCGAAAGATATGATGTGAATCATATTGCCCAATTCAACTAGGTCACTGCAACCCCAAACCCTTATAGAGATGTGCTGCAGAATAAATGGTGGCAAGCTATGGAAAAGGAAATGGACTGTTTAAAAAAATTAAACACTTTTATTCCTGTCACTGCACCCAAGGATCGAAAACCCATCAGAACCAGATGGGCCTACAAGGTCAAAACACCACCTTGTTATACAAAGCATGTCTTGTAGCTCAGGGATATGCTCAACGTTTCCCTGAGGACTTCAATGAAACGTATTCCCCCACTGTCAAGCCAGAAAGTGTGAAAATAGCACTGGCTACAGCAGCTGCCCTGAAACCAGAAGTATATCAGTTTGGCATGTAAACTGCTTATCTTCACCCAAACCCAAAGAATCTATGTAAAAGAAGGAAAGAAAGAAGGTCCTTTCAAGCAGGCACAGTGATTGCCTATATAAATATATATAGTATATATAAATAATATACTTAATGCTTTTAAGATAAAAAGTTTTGTTCAGTGGTTTTTGCCCCATTTTGTTTTGAAGAAAAAACAGGTGACATTTATTCAAATCTATTCTATTCAAGTATTCTTTCAATGACATGCTGAAGTACCCAAAAGCCAGTTTTTAAGGTGACCTTTTTCAATCTGAACTCATTACCAATTCTATTTCCTATCTGATCCCTTGGTATGACTTCTAATTATAGGTTTCATTATTTGAGACTCATTCAGTAGACAGCAAAAGTCTCCCCCTCCCATGTCCAAAGTACTGTCAGCTCTATAGTATGAGGACATTCATTTCAAACTAATGACCAACTATTTTTTTCCTCCAGTCAGCTGGATAGCTGAATGAACAAAAAGGGGGATCAAATAGGTGTTTCCCCTACTTTTCGTTAGTTCTGTTCTAAAACCTAGGGGAGGGAAGAAGAAGAAGAAAAAAGCATGCTCTGGTTGGCTAATTTAAAGCCACCTATCATACAAAAACCCCAAAGAAACATTTTATTTATTTATTTATTTATTTATTTATTTATTTATTTAATCGAATTTATATGCCGCCTCTCTCCCAAAGGACTCG
>JANHFR010002678.1:81197-91521 GCA_032468015.1 Mimophis mahfalensis | reverse complement strand
AGGGTGATGGTGTGGGATGGAGACTCACTCCATATTCCAGAGCAGGAGGCAACTGGGTGGGAATGAGTGATGTGAGTAGGCCCACCCGGTCATAACAGTTTTTAAATTATGGCTCTTGGTGTTTTCTTTTCTGTGGGAAACGAGTCCAAATGGCTCTTTGAGTGTTTAAGTTTGCAGACCCCTGTTTTAGCCAAACAGCTGGTACTAGGGCATTTCTTTCAATGTGCATTCCCACATTCCATGTAATTCAGTAATTCCCATTACTTGCACGTAATCCAGGGCTGTCAAACTCCCAGCCCGTGGGCCAGATGTGTCATGTACTGGCCATGCCCATGCCCATTTTAATGAAGGGGGAAAAGTCCTGATATGTCATGTGACGCCGCCATGATGTGAGTTTTATAACCCCAATGTACTCCCTCTGTCTCTAATGAATATGAACATAAGCGTCAATTTTCCCTTGCTAAATATTCCAAAGAACAGGGAAGAAAAAGGGCTATATTTGCCCTTTACCTGAAGTCCTTGTGAATCAAGTACCAGAAACCTTCCCTGCTATTTGGGCTTACCTGGCTTCTTTGGGGTTGTATCCTACTGATGCTGTTAAGCAAAAGAAAGCTGAAATCATAAGCACAATTGTGGTCATATGATTTTCTATTTAGCAACTACATAATAACCAAGTTGCCTGTCCCAATTGCTAAATGAGACTACCTGTAAGACGTATAGTTTAACTACTTGTAAGAATACATTGTGTAAATATTATGAAATTAAAATGAATATAATTACCAACCTTGATAAACTCTGGAAGATGGTAATTTTCTAACATGTAATCAAAAAATGTATCTTCCACAAAATATTCTTATATTCTTTTTAATTGATGAAATTAATTAAATGGGGAAGTTGTACTTACCCAAGGTCTTTGAAAATTCTTGGTATTTCTTCTTCAAACTTGGAATGCGAAAGGTCATATGAAGGGCAAAACTGCTCATAAATAAAGCTGAAAATTTTCACGAAGTCCTTAACAGAAGGAGTTTGGAGTGATTTCACAGAGACTGTAGGACTATATCCATATGTTATAAGAAACTATGAAAAAAAATAAAAGTATTACTTGTTTTGGGCTTTATGCCAGTTTACAGAGCAATCCAAATCACTATATGGAACAAATTATTGTTCAATTATAGAACTTTGCAGATTAATCATATATTTTAATCAACAAAGATTTACATATATTTTTGCTGTAATTAAAATATACTGCTTACAGTTCTAAGATGTATTTTTTTGTGTAATAGTTCATAACATTTGTAACTTTAAAATGTGAACCTAATTCATACCTTTTAAAAAACCTGGATGGCCTATTATTTCTTGGCCCATTAGGCTATTTTTACCTTGCTTTTTCCAAATGACATTGATCCAAAAGGTACAATTTATTCTTATAAGAGAGATTTAACTAAATTAAACAAGTGCTGCATACATCATAAAGTTGACGGATACATTGCTGAATAAATGTTTTGTCATGAAGTGGTCTAGGCTCCTTGATTTTCTCTGTACTTCCAAAAGCACCATATTGGCTGTTTCGTAAACTCCCAGGGCCACTAGTCCTAGAATTGAATCCACAAAATATGCATCCAGGTTAACTATGGCATTATTCATTTTACCTCTAGAAAACTATTTAAGTATAGAAAATACAATTTATAATAACAAGTGAGGCTTAAAGGACTAAAAAGAATGGCAATGAAGCTTGTAATCTGAAAATCTTCCACCCCTTATATTGCGAATATAAGACAGAATAATACAAATTTCATTGATCTGAGAGCTATAGCAGACTTTACCTGATACTACAGAAATGACCAGAGCACATGTTTGGAGGACAGTTCTGCCAATTCTTGAAAGCTCCAGGAACTTAAAAAGGAATACTAGCACAAATCCTAATATTTTTTTTCCCACTCCTGGGGCAAGTCTTTCCTGCACTTAAAACTATCCAAGTCCTTGATGCTTTCTTCTAGTGGAATAAAGATTTCATCCATACTGGAAGCGATAGTGAAACATTACAGTATTCAAATTAATCCTACCAAGTGAAATGTGAATTACCTTCTACCAAAAAAACTGGTTTTCCTTTCTGATGTCTCTGGTGCATGTTTTCCCACACTATGCTTTCCAAAAGTTGTCCTTCTGTCTTGCCTTGAAAAGAAAAGATTAAATTGTAAAAAATTATTAAAACCACCAAAAACTGAAACCATCTTTATATGCTATCCAATAAAATTATCTGCTCTTTAATTTTTGCTACATATTTGATTTTAATGTGGGCTGTTGCTTAATATTCATGTACTTTGTACTCTAGCTTACTGCATGTGTAAATAACAGATCTTACTTTAAACCTAGCTTAAACAAATAGTAAATTTATCCAAGTAACATTTTTTTGCACATACATAACAGTATCAGGTAAACACAAGTGACATTAATGTTTTCCAGCAGGCATGCTTTGGAAATTTAAGCCAAGTAAATGAATGTCACCTCAACTAAAGGAATCTGAGTGTCTTACGGTTGGGGTGTATGAAGTCCCGTTTTATTAGTATCCTGCACTCTCAGTGGCTGGATGGATTGCCGGCAACTGATTCGACTGGTACTTGAACTACGCCTCATTGTTGTAGGGAAACTGTAACAGAGAAGGACACCATAACCTTTTGGTAAACTTGTAGGAGAAGAGAAAGCAGATATGGTTCTGTCCATATCTGCAGAAAAGTTTGAAATGGATGGATGGCAAAGCCTCTGATGATAATATACTGAAAAGGATTCAGCAGAGAAAAGCCCTTGGCTACAAAGCAAACTCACTCCCAGTCCTGCACCCACCAAAAGGAGGTGTTTTTTTTTTTTTTAGAAAAGGGAACTGAAACTGGAAAAACAAAGAATAGAGTTCATTTGCTGAATATTTTTCTCTCTCTCTTTCCGTTTCTGGATAGAACAAAACCTACAGGTTCCAATCTGAGTCGGTCACCGGGACTAGAGGCTTGGTCTTCGGGACTCCTTAATGGAGCCCATCCCTTCAGAGAACTTCTAGACTGAATCCTGCAACGTTATCCCGGGACACGTACAATTTGCCTTCCTTCGACTGAGCGAAGCCTCCCCCAAAGGGGATTTCTGGATTCATTCCTCAGGTGGCACGAAGAGGGCTACCCTCCCTATTTATTTGGCGGTAAGCAGAGCAAATGCTTGCAAGTAAGAGCGAATTAGAATATGTAATATAAAATTATTTTTTCCCCTTTAGGGGCAGAAAAGAACCGGGGATTTTCCTCTTGCGTAAAGAAAACTGTGACGGCGGCTTTAATGTTCCTCCGGGAAAAAGCGGAGGAGCGCTGCCGACCGGCAAAGCCTTAAAGCTGCTGCTCCTGGGTTCCGCAAGAAGAGCTTGCATATTACCAACCGTTAATGTCTTCTCTCAAGCTGGCGGTCGATCTCAGTCAGATATTAGTAACAGCTATTCCTCGGTAACGGCATTGCTGGAATCGCCACTCACCGCTCTTTCTCGCTCCGGCACCGCCCGCTTTCAAATTTACCCGCCTATCTCAACACCCGCTCGCATCCTTTGACTAAAAGTAACCGAAAACAACGTCATTTCCGTCAGAAACAGGAAGTTATCTACAGTAGGGGGTCTCCAACCATGGCAACTTTAAGACTTGTGGACTCCAACTCCCAGAATTCCTCAGCCAGCAAAGCTTGCTGAAGAATTCTGGAAGTTGAAGTCCACAAGTCTTAAAGTTGCCAAGGTTATAGACCTCTGGTCTACAGGATAAATTTGTTCGAGCGGTGTTTCTTCTCTATGGTTATCTCCGGCGGTCCACCCGTTGTGGATTCCGCCGCCGCTCGCTGGAGCTGTGAGTGACATACCGGAAGGTGGCTTCTTGGGGGGGAAAGCTTGTTTTTTTTTCCTGTTGGCTTGCCGCAGTTGATGGGCTTTCCGAGTTCGAGTCCTCTACGGGCAGAAGACGTGGCTCCAGAGCTACGCGGTCCGCTCACCCCGATCGAAACGGCTGTGGTTTACTCAGAAATAAACTCCATTGAATTCAACAAGATTTAGTTATCAACTATAATTTAGGGCAAGACTGCCAAGCAAGAACCGAGCTCAAATTTAATCTGTCCTAAAACTTCGCTAGAGAGTTGTAGGAAACCACCGTAGTGCAAGAGGGGATAATAATTTGACTAAGAATAACTTGCTATGGCTCTTCCAGAATTGTAACAAGATAGATATCTAAAGCAGTGAGCGCTCTCGGCTATATTAATCTAAATGTTGTTATAATTGTCCAAATCTTTAAGCAAAACTAACTTTTGTTTGGACAAATAATTTGAGGTGTTTAGAACTATGGTCTACTTATGGGCAAATTTATCTTTTTAATTTGAACCTTAGCCTAACATTCACACCAAATTTTACTTAACGTCCGATAGCTATAGGGACAGCCAATGATTGTCAATCAGTGTAGGTTCTTGTATACCAATAATTTTTCACAGTTAAAAGTATCTCCAAGTAGTTATTCTCCGCATATCATTATTGCTATTTTTTCCTTTTTCCTGTGCAAAATATTGAATACAGAATACAGGAATGTATCTTCTCATTGGCTTTAAGAATAGTCTTAATTTTAATGAGCTGCTAATTTCTTAAAGTGGCATCTTTATTTCAGACTCACATGAATGCTTCAAAATGACCAGTTTCTTGAACAGAGGAGAGATGCTGTGCTCATAAAAAGTCCTAGTGTCACAGGATTGAATTAAAATACTTGACACTTGGATGAACTAATGTTTAATGTAACACTTCTCTAAAGATTTACTTCGCTGGTTCTCCCCTCCCAAAGGAATTTTTAATTCATTTGGAAGAAGTATGCCTTGGAAAGAAGACAATGTCAATTGTATGTTATCTGCCAGCTGGCTGGATGCTAGATCACCTCTCTTTCATAAATAAATCTGGATACTATTTTTGCCACACTCTTGAGCAGTCAATCAAAGATAGTTTTGACAATACTGTTGTTCCTGCTTCCTCAGGTTCAGGTTTGATTCCCATAAAATCATGTACCAAAAAATTTATTCCTGAATTTAGAACCTCGGGAGAAAAATCTAATCAGATGGTAAAGAGGACATACTTATTTCGAGAAGAATTTTTTAATGTACTTAAGCCCCATATTCCTGCAAGCTTCCAGACAGAAAAGCATAGTGGGATTAATCTAGAAACTAATATATCCGAACAGCAGAAAAATGACGACAAGAAGCCTGTTATTACTGTTAAGGCTAAAAAGGTAGAGTATAAAGTAACATTTCTTTCATATTTACATACATTTTCATGCTGTAAATAACATAAAATGAAATCACTGATTTATTATAAAAATAGTTATAGATTTTTACTTTTGCAATCCAAAAGTATGCTGTGTAGATTATTGGTAATAAACACTGTATAATTTTACCTGCTTTCAGCATTTAATAAACTTCTGCTAAATGAAATCAAGTACATTGATTTTAGCATGTGCGAGTAAAATTTTATTATGAATTTATAAATAAAAAATGGTCCTGCTGTAAAAGACCATACTAGTAGTTCACTGAGTAATGGTAATATGTGTCTTACACTCATGCTATCATATGAATTTGTCATCCCTGAGTTGTAATCTTAAAAAGAATTGTTTAAAAAATTTTCTTTCAAAAAGCCACATCTGATAATAAAAGTGAGGGACACTTTCCCATCAGTCCTCTGAAAATCCTATATTTTTCCTATAGTCACTAGTTTAGAATGAAAAGGTTACTGCAAAAAATTTTGTTTTTTCTTCCCAAAAACCTGAAATGAAGATAATTTCTATCGTTCATTTATTCTGGGTCACCCACATCTGGTGCTCCCTGGATATACTGTATTAATGTTAAAATTTCCATGAAAATGTTGCACAGCATTTCTGGAAAGGATCAGGGTATGAAACAATAGGTAGATAATACCACTTCCTCTAGTATCCCAATTTCCATTATCTCCAGCCAGCGCTGGTTTTGAATTGTGAGAATTGTTTGTGGGCTCATCAGGATTGTAGTGCATATTGGAGAAGGATATTGTAATAATCAGTGTTACACATAGTTCTTGTTTAATAATGGTAATTGGGATTGAAATTTCCACTGCTAACTAATGCAATCATAAAATGTGATATCATATGACTGCACTGCTTAGTGATGGCAATCTTGGCAGTCCCTCTTCTTCTTAACTGAATCCTACGGTACCATTTTTAGGTGAGGATCTGCTCCAATCCAAGCCATTCCTGTTTGGTCGCTTTGTAACCACTGCTCTTCAGTTGATGCCTATGATCATACATCCATCTCTGACCTTTTGGACAGTCCTCACTGCAGCTACCCACATTGCCCATCACACTGCATGCTACTGCTGTACCTGCCAAGGTCTTCATGCTACCTTCCTTTGTGTAGCCAGGGTGCAGGACTTTTCTTGCATTCCACCCTTGGAAGGAGACTCTTCGGGGGCTTCTTTTGCGAAAGAAGCCCGGTGGATAAAAGAAAAACCTAAGTAGAGCACGTACTTGCAAATCAAAGCAGGATTTTCTTTCTTTTCCAAGGAACTGAAAGAATGGGAGATAAATACCACAAAGGAAATTCCCAACTATCTACATTCCACTTAAACTTATGGTTGGTGAATTGTGAGATGTTGAGAAGCATTGCCACCAATATGGGTCCCACTAATTAGATTGCAAGTTGTGCATCTACGACATTCTACTATTCACTAACATACACATTTAGTCGTCTTTGTGAAGTTTAAGGAATGCAAGTTCATCACAAAGTACATTTTTTCCTCATAAACAGAATAATTAATGTATTATTAATTATAATAATATTTGAATTGACATTTGAATGGTAATATTGCTAATCTGCTTATTTTCAACATTAGAAACGGAAAAGAAACAGTGAACTTAATCATGGTGAAAGTGATATCTTAGAGTATCATTTAAAGGTAAGTTTGAACACTAATAATGGGGCAGTACCATTTGTTTTTGTGACACATATGCTTATCTTAAGAAATGTTCAGTGTTAAGAGAGACTTTGTATGTTGAAATAAAAGTTTAATTCACACTTCATGTTTAGATAGAATGTGGTTGTTAATTTATTTATCAGTTTGTATTCCACCTTTCTTTAGGCAGCAAGTATACCTCATACTCCTTCTTCCAATTATTTTCCCGCAACAACCTTGAGAAGTGAGTTGGGGTAAGAGACAGTGACTGATCCAAAGTTACCCAGCTAACTTTCATGCCTGAGGCAGGACTAGAACTCAGTTTTCTGATTTCTAGACCAGGTCCTTAATCACTACAGCAAACTGATTCCAGTAATGACTTAATACAGTGTATGAACCCATTCTTGCTTAGTGCAAACCATAAACTAAAATTACATTCAATTTTTTTTAAAGAGTGTTTTAATTGTAGTTTCTTTTGTGAAAGGTAGTGCAGATATAGACTATTTGCTTGTGACTAAGGCTATTTCCTCATTGACTTTTAATGTCTTGATAGCCTCATCCAGTCATTGCTGGAGTGTTATGAAGCCTATTCTAGTTTACTACTATTTTAGTTTTATAGTGGTTAAATTATTCTAGAATATTCTATAACCCATAGTTAAGAAATGACCTAAGAGATTATGCATGTATGACCTAAGAGAGTATGCTGTAATTTTAAACACAATTAGATATAAAGTGATTTGTGTTAGTTTAGCATTATAAAAAAGCCATTTTTATGACTTAGTGTTATGAATTAACTAGGAACAGTCTTCAATAATGTCCTAAGTAATAAGGTATTTAGTATGATTTTGGGGTTTTTTCCCTAATCTTATTTATACCGTTTATTTAAATCATGAATTTATTACATAACTTGATGGGTGAATCTCTTATTTATTCAACAGTGTGACTAAACTATGACTAAGTGTGATGTATGCATGCAGTTTGGCTTTTTCTACAAGGAAACATATTCTTCTGTGTGTAACTTAGACCTTTTGTTGGTGATAGTTGTTAATTATCTTTATTTCTTAATCTTGTGCATTCCTAAATACTGTGAATATTTTTAAATAGTTTGGTTTCACTTTCAATTGTAAATTAAGTAATAATCTGTAGGCCTCAAAGTGAGTAGAAGATTGCTAATCTAATAACATTTGTAATTGTTATGCTGTAATGCTTCTATTTGCAAAAATGTTCATGTCCATAACATTCCCCATTCAAACACCAAGAAATAAAGTTAAGATGAACAAATCTGAAAACATTTTATAACTGCTTCATGCCTACATTGCACAGTCATTATTTTATATGAACTTCTTAGTAAATTGTGGTTTACAAATCTGCAGGTTTCAAGCAATTTCCCTTTATCTTTTGTTGCTGTACACAGATCAGTGGCATAATTTTGGATGGGACCAGATGTTTAATCCAGGAGGCATGCAGAAGTGGTTTCCTTCAGCCTAATTCTATAGACCAGGTTTATGTCAAGGCATCTGACAGAGGACCCAGTAATTGCAGTTTGGCTGAGCTTTGTGAGATGGCCAAGTGTTTTGTTCCTGTGAATGAAATAGAGCAAAAATGTGCAACAGACAAGGAAACCTCTGACCCAGAACAAGTTCAATTAACCTGTGTTACTGAAAATAATACAAACAATGCAAAGATGTTAACACTAATGGGACAGAACTACTTATTTCCTCCCAGAAGTGCATTTCTTTTATCAGATTTTTCGTGTATGCAGCCACTTTTGAATTGTAAGTACCGGTACATACCTTAGTAAAATTTCTCACCTGTTCAGCAATCCCTAAATATTTTACCATGGCAGTTCTATGTATATTTTTAGTAAAGGAGGAATTGAAAGACCTGACTATTGATTTGAACAAGTTGATTTGAGCAGTAGAATTTTGCCTTGATATAAGCAAAATATTATGTTGATCTCTGTGTATAGAGAATGACCAAACTTATTCATAGTCCATTCCCTTAGCTATAATGGATACTTGATATAGGTTCTGAAACAAATCTGTTTTATGATACATGTGAAGCTCTTATAATTGCTTGTTGTATGAAATTCCACTGTTAAATACATCTTTGCATGGTTGATATAAACTTACAAGGGCAGATTTTTATTCCTTCAAAATGCAGGAAAAGATTATGCTTTCAATTCCATTGAAAGATATACCATATGTTTCAGACCACAAGACACACTTTCCCCCCCAAAAAAGTGAGGGGGAAATGACGGTGGTCTTGTAATCTGAATGCTGTCCAGCAAGGTGTCGAGGCTTACGCTGTCACTTTGAAGCCTCGACATCCATGCCGGTCTGCGGCCATCCTGTAAGCCCTGCTGACACGCTTTTCTTCTCCATGCCGGCGGCGTCCCAAGGACCAGCTGATGGTTGCGGGGGGAATCTGTTCCCGCCAGTGGTGGGCCTTCTCCGAAGACTCAGGGCGGCTTACAATGTGTTTTAGCAAATGTGTTTTAGCAAATATCCCGGTGTTGGATTGGTGTCCCTTTTCTACTTCATGCTTCCCCTCCTATGGAATGTGGGTCATCTGCTTAGATGGAATTCAGGGCTTGGTATTTCCTGTGGTTGCCCATCCGGGTCATCCCAGAAGCCTGATTGGGTCCCTTCCTTTCTCCCTTCTCCCCAGCAAAGTCATGTGCTTCCATCCCTGGACTGACCTTACCCTGCCCCTGATGTCTCTTGCTGAGATCCGCCGGGTGATTGACAAGTGGGCAGAGATAGCGGCCGAGTTGGGTGCCTCTTACACCTGGGTGCAGGTGAGTATCCAGGCAAGGAATCGTGGCCCAGCCTTTCCTCAGCCTTGCCCAGTTTAAATCCTACCTTAGTGTGGTTTACACTGTTTTTCAAACCTTAGCAACTTGCTGGCTGGCTGGCTAGCTGGGGAATTCTGGGAGATGAAGTCCACACATGTTCAAACACTTGGGTCTAGTTTCCCACAACGGAAGGATGATTTGGAAAAAAGTGGATGGAGGTGGCAGAGATAGCCAAATTTAAGTGCTTTAATCTAACTTCTTATCTATATATCTATATCTCTATCTATATCTCTATCTATATCTCTATCTATATCTATATCTATATCTATATCTATATCTATATCTATATCTCTATCTCTATATCTCTATATCTATCTCTATCTCTATATCTCTATATCTATCTCTATCTCTATATCTATATCTATATCTATATCTATATCTATATCTATATATCTATATCTGTCTGTCTGTGTCTGTCTGTCTGTCTGTATGGCATTATGCTTTGTTCGGGTATTTTCCCACGTCTTCATAGTTGTGCTTTTAAAGTTGTAGCGATGTTTTGG
>JANHFR010002678.1:18777-29434 GCA_032468015.1 Mimophis mahfalensis | reverse complement strand
AACAGAAATGGCTGCCACAGCCTTCCACATATGAGCCCGAAGATGGTAAATGAGATTTTACCGAAACGTCGCTACAAATTTAGTAATCCCATCTAGGTCCTTGACATGAAAAGATTGGAAAATAAAATTAATAACTACACGGGCAGAATTGGAATGATTTCATGTGACATCTATTAGGATGTTATGCTGATGAGATGACACTGCTTGCAGAAATCTAGTCAACATTTTTTGTGAACCTTCTTGTACATTTGATAGATCGATCCCTTCTATTTTTGTCTCTTAAAGTTGAATGCATCTTTAAAAAGGTAATTCTTGAATATCCAACCATTTCTGTAAAAGTATGAGGAGTAGTTGATTGCCGTGTGTAGGAATAAAAGAATGTTTGCTTTTATTCTATACGAAGATAAAGTGAAACCCTATTCATCACAACAGATATATTTCTAGATAAGATAGCAAAAAAATATTGGTTTTTAGATACTCAGTAAGAGCCAAGCTAGGGAATACTAGTTATATAATTGTGTCCAAAAGTACAAACAATGGGAGCTGTGGGAAACTCCCACACACACACACAAAACAAAACCCCAAAAACAAAAATAAAAAAACCAAAACCAAGCCTTTGATACTGGTTGTGGAAGGACAACACATTTTGGGTTTACACTTAATAGAACTGGTAACTAATCGCTTTCCCATTGAGAGGTCTTCTATTCAATTTCCACTCCTCATAAGGTTTTACATGTGTTAGGCACTTGGGTGGATGGGAACTTGCAAGTGAATAGATATTCATTTTGCAAATACAAGTATGCATTCTAGTTTCTGCACGTTGATCATCATCTCAGGGGCAGTCAGCATTTTATGATTGATTTGTTCTTGCAGTTTGTGCTGCTCCTAACAACTGTCTCCAGATTCACATTTCAGAGACATCTATCTTCTTTCACTCACTCTTTCTCAATGTCCAGCTTTTGAAGTCTAATATTGTCTAAGTTCTCATAGTCATCATTAGGTTTATTTTTCACCAACAACACTTAAGCTTGTAAAACATGCAAGTTGGTATTACTTTTATGTTCTTGCTCTTTAATATTAAACTAGATTTTAAATTCATAATGACCTTCACCATTTTTTTTGTCATTTCTCATTAATGAATAGGTTATTGTTTATTGTAACTTTTTAATAACAGGTACTACCATTTTCATGTTTCCTATTTTGATATATTGTATGTAATAAAGGCCTTGTTATTATCAGTAAAGCAAAAGTAAATCCTCTCTTGTTTTGTTCATTATTGGTCTAACATTAGCTATTTTATCTGAACCCATGGAGCCTGGCATTTTCTGAAATCTGTTCTGTAATTTGGCATGTATAACTGTACTCTTAAGAAAAAATTTGTCAGGAATTGGTGAATGGTTCAATAATTTGTATATTTACTTCCCTCTCTTTCTAATTTGTAAATGCACAGATCTTTTCTCATTTCAAAACTAATTTTATTCCATTTTAGTGGATACGACCTACTAGCATTTAGCTAGTATTTAACTCTTCTCTTACAATTTAAAACTAGTTGAATAAATTTGTCAATTGCTCATTGACAACTGGTCTATTGTCTGCTGAACCACAGTTTTTAATGGAATATATCTTCTTACAGATATTTCTGTTCATTCTATAATCTCATTTGTAAAGGATTTCAGTAGTGCTTCTATCTTCCTTTAATTTTTCCACCCAAAGTTTCATTGGATAGAGGAGTAGCAGTTTAAGTCTGATAATATATAAATAACTAGGTTTGCTGCTATTAAATTCTTTCATGATTATCTGACTTTTCCCACCTTAGATGTGAAATTTTCTTTTATTTTTCTGATTTGCTTTTAAACCCCCCCCCCCCCGTCCTTTTGCTATTACATTCCTTTAGACATTCTTGACGGTAATACCGTTTTTCCTGTCTTTTGTCATGACTTCAGAAGGCTCTGTTCAGCCTTCCTACATATTTTTTTAGTCCAAATCATTCATTCTCCATCCCCCTTTGAAGTTTTGGGAATATTTTTTCTACTTTGGTTTTTGTGATACTTTTCTTTAGATGCTCTTTGATATAAGCTATGTAAAATGTTCATTATACTGATTCCATATCCTAGCTATAAATATGCTTCATATATTGCTGATACCCCATTGTAATTTCCAAATTTAACATGTATATTTGAGCCTGTTCCAAAATCTGCACCTAGAAGTGTTTTGGATGATCGGAAGCACTTCTCCATTTTTTTTGTTTTTGTTTTAATTATAGTCCTTTAAAGTTGATGTTATTGGGTGTCCATACATAATATCTGCTTTTCTCTGCTTGAATGATGAACTGGTAACATCAAAGATTTATTTTTGCAAAGTTCTGGTTTTGTAGCAAAAAGCTTTCCTGCATTTTTTTTTCCTGCAGCTGTTCATTTTCAGTTTTTCCAATGGTTATCCTCCCAGTTCTGCTTACATCTTAAGGGGAAATCAAAGTTCTGGAGTACCAGCCTTCTGGTTAAGACTTAGCTATGCCTGCAGACTTTTAAATTCTAAATTCTTCATTTCATCATTCCAGGGACTCATTTACTTTGGTATGTTTCCAAGAAAGCTGTTATATATTTGAACTGTTTCGGCAGGAATTCCTAGCCAGTCCATTGGCTAATGGGCTGGACTAGACTGTATATAAAGGGTTGAGTTTTCCCCAGCCATTTGCTATACGGGTGTTCACTATAAAATAAAGAGCTGTTGCATTTCGCTACATTCTGGCTGCCGAGTCCTCATTTCCCCGACTTAACACTGGCGACGAGGATGGGATTCTGAGGCACGAGCCACCACGACCCAGCGAGTTTGGAGTACCGAGCCGAGCCATGGCTGCATACACTCCTCCTGCTCCATTCCAGCCGAAGCTGGAGAAATGGAAAGATTACATGACCCGCTTCAAGTGCTCGCTAGACACCAGCGAACTCGGCGGTGTCTCCGAAGACCGCAAACGGGCGATCTTCCTAACCCAGGCGATCTTCCTAACCCACTGCAGCAACGCCATCTTCAGCATCGCAAAATCACTAGCGAGCCCGACACCGGTGAAGGCAATGTCCTGGACAGTGCTTCAAGCAGCGCTAAAGAATCACTACTCCCCGGAACCATCCAAGTACGTGCAGTGGTTTGAGTTCTGGCAGCAGCTACAGAGGGAAGGCGAGACCATCAATGAGTTCATTGCCACGCTGCGGGAAGCCGCCATGGCTGCTGAATTCCGAGAGCTCGATGAGGTCATCATCGAGCAGTTAATATGCGGTGTTAGCGACATCTGCCTCCGGCGGAGGATCCTAGCCCACCCGAACCTGACCTGATGATTGCCTTAGAAGAGGCGAGGGCACATGAGGTCTCCTCCTCCGCAGCGACTGCCCTGCAGCGAACCCTGGTGGCTCTGAACACCCCCAAGATGGCCACCGTGCACCACGAGGATGCCGTCTCCAAAGAGGAAGAGTAATCGGAAGAAGACGTGTGCGCTACCGAAGGGGGACCGAGTGCAGAAAGGAGACCCCGCAGCTGTGCCAGCTGCGGCGGCACACATCAGTGATCAAATTGCCGTCTCCGAAAAGCAATCTGCCATCACTGCAACAGAAAAGGGCACATCGCAAGGGTTTGCTGGGCAGAAAACCCGATTTGAGCCTTGCCACCAAAGGAAATGGTGGTAAAATCAAAAAGAATGAATCAGCAGTGCCATTTTAATGGCGGCACCAAGTTCCAAAGAGCGGAAGCGCACACACTGCAGATAGACCACGCAAACACCGAGAAAGGTGAGAAGATCCACAGAATGGTGTGGATAGATGGAAGAGACTGCCGCATGGATATTGACACCGGCTCGCCCCTATCCATCATCTCCTGGGAGTGGGTCAAGCAAGCTTTCCCCAAGCTCGAGCATCGCAGCCTATTACATCAACGCATCAGGATCCGTGACTGCCAAGGGAAGCCCATCCCTGTGGCCAGCAGAAAGGAAGTCCTTGTGAGCTACGGTGGCACATCAACCAGACTACCCCTAACCATCGTCCATGGCTGTTTCCCTAGCCTGTTGGAAATGAACTGGTTCCAGGCATTGGGAATGAGCATCACCAGTGTTCACAGCATCACCGGTGTCCACAGCAACCAGACCTCCCTGCGGGATGATCTACTGACTGAGTTCAAGGATGTCTTCGGGAGCGAGTTGTACAGGTATGTGGGGACACCCATTTCCTTCAGCTTAGACATTGCCCCAATAAGTCTAAAACCCAGGTGGGTTCCCCTGGTGCTGAAACCAAAGGTCGAGCAGGAGTTCGACAAGCTCGTGGCCCAGGGAATACTAGTACCTGTGGACCACGCTAAGTGGGAGACCCCGATAGTCACCCCAATTAACCCAGATGGTTCAGTTCGCATATGTGCTAACTACAAATGCATGATCAACAAGGCATTGCAGCCGAGCGCCTATCCGGTTCCCATTATCCACCATCTACTACACTCCCTGGGGCCAGGCAAAATCTTTGCCAAATTAGATCTGGCCCAGGCATACCAACAATTGCCAGTGGATGAAGCCACAGCAGAAGCACAAACGATTGTGACTCACCGGGGCACATTTAAATGCACACGCCTCCAATTTGGGGTCAGCATAGCCCCAGGCCTGTTCCAGAGCACAATGGAAATGCTACTGCAAGGCCTCCCGGGGTTCATTCCGTACTTCGATGATGTGCTTATCACAGCACGGAATCAAGCAGAGCTAAAGGAAAGGTTAGTCTCTGTACTAACCAAGTTCCTGGTTCCTGCTGGACTAAGGGTTAAGTGAGATAAATGCATACTCGGGGTCCCCTCAGTAGAATTTCTGGGTTACCACATCGACGTGAAGGGAATACACCCCACCGAAAGCAAAGTAAGGGCAATCAAAGAGGCCCCGGCCCCGAAATCCAAGCAGGAGCTACAAGCGTTCTTGGGACTCTTAAATTTCTATGCACTGTTTCACAAGGACAAGGCCACCATGGCAGAGCCCCTGCACAAATTGCTTTCCCCGAAAACTGTTTGGAAATGGGGAAGTGAAGAGGAACGGGCATTCAAAGCTGTCAAAAACTTGCTTTCACAGGACAGCTTCCTGATCCAATATAACACCACCCTCCCACTTGTGCTTGTCTGCGACGCCTCGCCATTCGGCGTCAGTGCTGTCCTCAGCCATAGGTTGCCAAATGGCCTGGAAGCACCCATCACATTTTACTCTCGGACCTTGTCAGCTGTGGAGAGAAACTACAGCCAGATCAACAAGGAGGCATTGGCGGCGGTCGCAGGAGTCAAAAAATTCCATGACTATTTGTTCGGGAGGGAGTTTGAATTGGTAATGGATCATTGACCCTTGCTGGGGCTGCTGGCGGGGGATTGTCCAACCCTGGCAGCCTTGTCACCCAGAATGCAGCGCTGGGCAATTTTCATGTCTGCCTATTCGTACCGCTTGGTACACCGGCCTGGAAAAGACATGGGGAACACGGACACGCTCAGCTGTTGCCCCCTGCCTGACCATCTCAGCGACCCAACCAACTGTGCTACCATACTTTTGCTGGACATATTGGACTCGGCCCCAGTCACCTCGGTGGAGGTGGCTAGGGCTGCCAACAAAGATCTCGAACTGAAAACTGTTGCCAGCTGGGTGAAAAGGGGCTGGCCTGCGAAAATGGAAGGGGACAAGTTTAAAACCTTTTTCACTAAGCGGGATGAACTGAGCTGCATGGGGGGCTGTTCACTATGGGGAGGAAGAGTGGTCGTCCCGGTAAGCCTAAGGGAAAAGGTGCTTGAGATATTGCATACGGGTCAACTGGGGGTGGTACGGATGAAGGGGCTGGCACGAAGCTATGTCTGGTGGCCCCAAATGGACAAACACATCAAAATGTGGGTGGGAAAGTGCAGCCCATGTCAACTGTCCAGATCCAACCCCCCGACAGCACCAGTGTGGGAGTGGGACCAACCCACTGGCCCCTGGCAAAGACTCCACATCGACTTCGCTGGCCCATTCCATGGACAAACCTTCCTCATTATCGTGGACACTTACTCCAAGTGGCTGGAGGTTAAGCTCATGAAAAGCACCACTGCCCGGGCCGTCATAGTTGAATTGAGACAGCTGTTCGCCACCCATGGAATCCCCAACGTAATTGTTTCGGACAATGGGCCACAGTTCACGGCCACTGAGTTTGAAGGGTACCTTGCCACCCTTGGTACCCGCCATGCCCTCATGGCTCCCTTCCGTCCACAAGGTAATGGCCAGGCTGAATGCTTCGTCAGAAGCACCAAAGAAGCCCTCTCATGGTTAGGCCCAGGAGACTGGCAGGAACGAGTCAATGTATTCCTGCTAGCCCAACATAACCTCCCCTGCACGGCCACCGGGAAAAGTCCAGCGGAGCTCCTAATGGGCTGGAAGCTCCAATGCACCCTCGACCATCTAAATCCCCAGTATTACCCAACAGTTTTAAGGGGGGAATGAGAGACTCAGGGAGTTCACAATAGGGACACCAGTATATGCCCGCAACTATACCACCGGCCCATTGTGCGTAGAAGGGAAAATATCAGAAATAACAGGGCCGAAGTCCTACCGCATGGATATAGGAGACGGGCGAGTATGGAAGAGACATATCGACGAACTCAGGCGGCGGGTGCAAACTGAAGCCAATGTACCGCCAGCACACGAGTGCAACCTGAAGCTGATGCGCCCGCCAGCACACCCGGTTCCGAAACAACACTTCACGATCCAGTCCCTGACTACCAAACAACCCAAGAGCCTAGCTCAAGCCCGGTGCCAGAGGACTTATCTGAAGAGGCAGTGATCCAGTGCTGTCCAATCACCGAGGAACCTGACACGCCCAGTACGAGTCCACATAGGCCAGAGGCGGAGCAGAGCGCAAAAAAACGATCCGCCCCGCTCGATGCCTCGCCTTCGACTGAGCTGCGCAGGTCAACTAGGGTCTGGACACGCCCTAGTCACCTGAAGGATTATATTTGCAAATGACACCCAAGTGCATTCTGGGAGGGAGGAGTGTTATATATTTGAACTGTTTTGGTGGGAATTCCTAGCCAGCCCATTGGCTAATGGCCTGGACTAGACTGTATATAAAGGGTTGAGTTTTCCCCAGCTGTTTGCTGGGTCGTCACTATAAAATAAAGAGCTGTTGCGTTTTGCTATGTTCTGGCTGCCGAGTCCTCATTTCCCCGACTTAACAAAAGCAATGCACTGATTTAACCTATAGTGCCTTCAGAAATAGGATGACTTCATGGAGGTATCCATGTACTTTTTTGGCAATGCTATGGAAGAATCTACTCTTTAATCTCCAGGATGTTCTTCCAGGATGGTCTTCTCAAATTCCTAGTTCAATTTACAACCTGGGATTTCCTGATGGATTCTTATGTGAGTATTGGTATCTGCAAGATAAAGTCATAAAAGTATAAGCAAAATTGCAATGCTTCTGTGTATGCATGAAACATTAAATTGGCGCCTCTACAATTTTGCCTTTCTTTTTGACTTCTCCTTATGGATGCTGCTGTTTCCAAGGGCTAATCTGGTCAGAGCCTGTAATGGGAAGATAGAATAACCTTGAGGAACAGGAGAAGGACCTGCAAATAAAACAATTGTTAAATAGAAATACAAGTCTGGGCCAAAAATAAGTGTCTCAGAGAAGACCCTTCCTAGTTCTCCAAAAGATAAAGTGCGGGATTAGGGAAATATGTTTAGACTTGAAAGATGGATGTCCTTCAGGTAGCAATTTTGACTATCAATATAATCTATATTTTAAAATAAAATGTGTGGTTGCATCCATAATTAGTGAATACAGCCATTTCTTAGTGGATGCTTGTTGATATGGCAATCTAATTGCTAACAGACTTCATCCACCTCATCTTCTCCTTATTTTTTCAGTGGTTGTTTACTATGCAATTGTTCTATTTGTGTATACCAGCAATGATCAGAATGCCACTTAAATGATAGATATAGATTTTATAATGAAGGGAAGACTCTTAAGCTTTTATTAGCATGAAAAGTTGGGACAAGGTATTGAATAAATTTGAGGCCTACATGTGAAATAAATCAATGCTAGGATTATCTAACCTGTATTTGTTATAGTCTCCTAGTGTTCTTATGTAATTATCTCTGGGGAAAGGTTTCCTGTTGGTTTGGATGTGTGCTAAAACACTAAATTAAATTTGCTAGAAATTGTTTTAAAAGGTCCCTGTGTTGCTGATGATTTAGTTCATGGTGACATGAACTTTTCTCAGGAACATATTATTTCTAGTAATGGTAACATATACAAGGCCAATTGGATTCTTTTTCTCTTTCATTTGAACATCTATTTATTTGAATTTTTTCCTCTTAGGTGAATGTTTTAATGGAGAAATTTTCCATGTATTTTCTTTAGCTGATACTATACTACTAATTACTTTGGTCTAATTCTGGGTATGACAATACTGAAATTAGTAAAGTGAATTTTTTTTTCTGAATTTTAGAGAGTAGGAAGGTGTAATTTTAAACTGTAATTTTATACATAATGTCTGCTCAGATTTGATCCAAAATTAGAATTATTTTTTTCTTTATAACTTTCTGAAGCTATCAAATGTGCGATAACAAAAAGCCAGTAATGACAAGATTATTATGTGGGTTGGTTTTGGTTTAAAAATGGCTGACATGCTGTAACTCAGCTGAGAAAATGTCTCAGTGGCTGGTGCATTAGTCATTCTGCATTACAAACAATTTTGAAACTTAATGTCTTCTCAGTAATGCAAATAGACATAATAGGATGCAGCTTGGGAAATTAAGTTGTTTTGAGGAAAATGTAGTCTCTGCTTAACAGTTTCCCCAATAATTAGTATAGTAGGAATAAGAACCTTCCATTTTTCCAGAAATGTTTTTATTGCAAAGATAATGAAACACATTAAATATGTTTCTGAAATCTGAATGAATTCAAAAATTAAAGCATGGAAGAATGTTACTTTTAAAAATATGGTAGGATATAGTCAAATAAAGAAAGCTATGAGAAGAAAGGACTCACTGGACAAAAGCCTAATGCTGGGAAAAATTGAGAGCAAAAGAAGAAGGGGACGACAGAGAATGAGGTGGCTAAATGGAGTCACTGAAGCAGTTGGTGTGAGCTTAAATGGACTCCGGGGGATGGTAGAGGACAGGAAGGCCTGGAGGAGCATTGGACATGGGGTCGCGATGGGTCAGACATGACTTTGCAACTAAGAACAACAGTCAAATAAATAGATAATGGCCAAAGCAAATATACTTGATCTCTTAGTTTTAAAAATTCTTGAAACATGTTTTCATTATAGATTACATCATTCCATTTTTATTCTAGTAAAATAAAATTGAGGAGATAATATATCCTCCACACTAATAACATTCTTCTTTGCTGCCAGTTTACTTTGCAATGAAATAAAGATGTGTGATTCATGTGCATGATCATATTAATTTGCTTTCTCTATTATATTTTTTTACATGCCAAGGAAAAAGAAAATACCAATAAGAAAAAGAAACTAGGATAAAAAGCTGTAGCTGTAGATAGTAGCTGATTAATATAGGTGGAGGGATGCCTATTAGTTTTACAGTTTTATCAAATTTGTCATTCATCTCAGAGAACAGGACTATGGGTTGCATACAGCAATAAAATAAAATAAAATAAAATAAAATAAGCATCTCAAACATAGTTTTACACACACACACACACATCACTCACAAGAGGTTCAATTAGTAACAATCTCAAGACCTCACTGGTTCCCTGAGGCTCCCAGGTCTGATAACATAGCCAGGTAGGGATGGAGCAGATGTGATGTCCCTTGGTGGTGGTGGTGGGGCATGTTTGATAAGGCAGGCATAATGGCGCAGAAGTCCTGCTTCCTTGGACCTAGCAAGTATTGTTGATGAGAGACGGGACCTACAGCCAGCCTCTCTTAGGATGGGATGGGATGAGCAGATGTAATCAGGGAGAGGCTGTCCCTCAAATGATCAGTCCCTGTGCCTTGAAGCTCTTTAAAAGTCAAAACCAGCACCAGGATCCAGGAGCAGACTGGCAAACTTGCAAACTAGGAATTCCATCTTAGGCATGAAAGCCTGACTGGTGACTTTTGGCCAGTCACTCTCTCAGTCCAATCTACCACACAGGATTGTTCTAAGAAAAAAGAGGAGAAGGTAGGTGCATTAGGTATGTTCGCCTCCTTGAGTTAGTTATAAAGGTAATAAAGGTGAGATTAAAGATCAAAAATCAATCAATCAATCAATCAATCAATCAATCAAGTGCTTCTTATGTCAGATGCGTAACATGTGCTTTTTTAGAAATAATTGTCCCTGCCTCCACAGCATAAGGCTTTGTACATATTAAACTGAAGGGAGAAGAAGGAGGAGAAATAAATAATAAGGTAACTTATTTGTTTGTTTGTTTTTAAGATGAATAAGGCAGCTCAACTTGACTCTGGGCAGTGAACACCACAAAAAAACAAAACAATAAAGCAAAGGAAAAAACCCAAACAAAACTCTACAATGTACCTCATACAGTATATAAATACATAATATAAAATATAAAACAAGCAGAAGAGGACTTTCTTTCAACTGGCCCCTAATGCCAAGAGAGAGATTAGCACAGTGGGCGGTTGTTAGTGAATAGCCTTGAAGGAGCTGGAAGAAGGGGAA
>JANHFR010002675.1:90600-103059 GCA_032468015.1 Mimophis mahfalensis | reverse complement strand
ATTAATCCGCGCCTGCGCGGGAACCCCCCCCCCCGCCGCTTTTTTTATTTTATTTTTTTTAAAACCTTTTCTTTCACGTTTGGGCTTAAAACGGAAGAGCCCGCTTCTTTTTCTTTCCCTCTCGCCTTCCTCCCTGCCGCTAATATAATAAATAAGAATATTTGGAAGGTAACCGACGCGCGGGAATGTCTTTTCCTCACGTTGTGTTGGTTTTTTGTTTTTTAAATGAGAGGTTTGCCTCGGTTGTTTTTTTTTTTTTGTAAGCCCGTGCGCACGCGGGCTCTGCGTCGTGTCGATTCGAGCGAGCGTAAAGACAACTGGAGGGAAAGAATGAGGCCGAGCTTTCTGATTGGCTGCGGCTCCGCCAATCGGAGAAAAGAGAAGATGTTGGGTCTCCTGGTTTGATTTAAAAAAAGGTCCAACCAGTCTCTGCGTTGATTGGTTGAAACTGTTTCTCTTTTTTTATTTAAATTGGAGGTGCCGCCATCTTCCAACACCCCCCTCAAAAATAATATTTCATCAAAAGACAAATAGAAAAATGAGTGGTTTTTATTTTTTTCTTGGACAGGTGCATGCCTCCTGCGCCATGGGGAAAAAACCGAAGCAGCTTCATTGTTACCTGCTTAGCCATCTTTAGCAAAAATAAAACCCTCAGACAATCTTTTATTTAAACCCTTAAATAAGAAGAATTGCACGTTGCATGCACGTCATTCATTTTTTCATACATTAAAAATTAATACACATCATGCACATCTTTACATACATATTCTCCAAGAAGGCTGAAACAATAAAACGCAATTTAAGGAAACCAGTCACTAAAATCTCCTTTTATCCACTTTTATCTCAAGAAACTCAGTATAATTAAATCTTTGGGAAGGGAAGTTTGGCTTTCCAAAAGATGGACAGACAGAAATTTGGATTTGATTTCCAATTTCACTGGCTATTTGTGAAGCTTGTTTTTTTTAAAAAAATGTCTGCAACCCACTTTTATGGAGGCAAATTTAGCTATGAAAGCTATTCTTGTTCTTATGAACCCATTTCTTTGACAAATGTATTTACAGTAATCACCTGTCCTGTATACATCTGATGTCACTGTAGTTTGCATCAGACACCTATAGATCGGTTTTTATGCAATTATTTATCTACCCTGCGTTTACTGGCAGCAGAAAACCGATAGCAGAAAAAGATCTAGCAGTGCATAAATTCTGCACATGGAAGATTTTTAATTTTTAATTTTTTCAGTTTTTTTGTCAGATGATGCACATGTGTTTAGCCCAAGCATAATAGAATAATGTAAATTTAATAAATATATGCTACCATTTTAACAACTACTTTGATTGCTATATTCTTGCTTTTTTAGCATTTATATTTTTGTCAGACACTAAGAAAAACTTGGATATATCTTTTGGGCAATTTTTCAAGGAAGTTTTGATTTATTTAGGGTCTTCCTAAAATGTTATAGTTTGGAATTTTCAATCCTAAATAACTATGAATGGAGTTTCTTCTTTGTTAAGTGCATCAACATTCATCGCAAGGATAATTTTCTTCTTTTTAATTTGTTTCTAGAACCTCTTGCTTGTATCATTCAGTATCATGACATTGGAATCATAGTACACCAAAGCACATAGGACTTCATTCAGGTCCACTCAACAAGCCACACATTTTTTTCTCTAAATTCATGGCTCTACTACCCCAACTGGTTATTCTACACAATGTGATGTCTCAGAAAAGTACTTAGAATCATGCTGCTCTCCCAGGGACTGGAATATTTGCACTGCCTGACCCAGATCTGATTTTGCTTCTAGATGCATCTATACTCCTTTTCCAAAAATGTTACCGAGTACCACACACTTGAAAAAGGAACAAAAAATCTCTATTCCATTTATGCCCCAGGATGTCCAGTAAATAATTCATTCCTTGTATATGCCGCTAATAAGCAGGCATATACAAGGAATGAAGGCTATTGCTAAGCACATTGATTTGTGCTTAACAGATTGTAAGCCGCCCTGAGTCTCCAGAGAAGGGCGGCATATAAATGGGATTTTAAAAAAATAGATTTAAAAATTGGGGGAAAAAAACCCTAGAATAGAAATAGAACAGAACAGAATATAGCATAGAATGTAGAATGTAGAAAATAAATATAGTATAGAAAGTAAAATATAGAAAATAGAATTTAGAATTTAGAATACAATATAATATAGAATGTGGAAAATGGAATATAATAGAATATAGAATCAAATAGTATATGAGCAGAGTAGAATAGAACAGAATAGAATCGCTTTAGTTAGCCAAGTGCGATTAGACAAGGAATTTGTCTCCAGTGCAGAAGCTATGGGTTAATAATGTCCCAATTTACACACCAAGGCTTCCCCAAAGCCCACCCAAACCTGCAAAAAGGAGGTTTTGCCCCTAAAAAGAAAACCCCGAACTCTAAAAACTACAGCCCATCAGCTGGCGTTCAGCGGATCACATGGCAACCTCCGCCGTCCATTTTGGTAGTTTTTTTCCGCCGGCCACTCGGCTTCCGGTCCCGAAGGGGGCGTGGCAGCCCCTTTAGAGAAGAAGCCCCAGCAGCAGCCCGGTTTGCATGGCCGGTTGGCGGGAGTTGGTGGTCTTCCCGGGCCCCGCATGGCGTCGGCGAAGGTACCCCCGTGCAAGCAACCCCGGGAAGGGGGCAAAGAGGGGGTCCCTTCCTCCCTTTGCTTGCATTCCTGCCAGGGGAAAGCCCTGATTAAAAATGTGGGGCCAAAGGGGGACGGGTGGGGGTACCTTCCTTGCAAATTTGCAAGTTTGCAATTTGCAACCAAAGGGGAAAAAATGCATTCAGAAGTTGCATTGGGAGGCGTGCGTTTGCATGCCCTCGGTGCAATGGGAAGATCGAACCGTGTCTTCCAAAATTTGCATCATCATCATCATTATTATTATTATTATTATTATTATTATTATTATTATTATTATTATTATTATTATTATTACTATTTCTGTATGAAGTGTGTAAAACATAGGGACTTAGCAAAAATACTGTGTCAAGTCTACATCATTATTCATATTTGCTTCCTTTAAGTGGGATAGGACATTACATGAGCAAAATCTGGTTGATTTTATTACTAGAAGCCATTTGATATAACAGCCCTGCTTAATCAGCAATGAACCAGAATTGCAATTCATTTCATAGAAAAAGGAAAATGATTTGAAACTATACAATTCTCCAATTAGCCATCACAACTTGAAGATGCCTGGTTCTGAAAGGCCAGATGGAATGCATTCCTTTCAGATTATAAAACACGTGCAGTGCACCTGTGACATATGTATGATAGATTCTATTTCACTCTATATTGATTAGACTTGTTCTCAAAGTCTGCATTCTGGGCACCCACTTCATGAAAGATTCAGAAAAAAGGAAGGAATTCTTGAAAAGATGTCACACAGAAGATCAAGGATTGCCTTCTATCACTTCAGTGTTCAGGATGCATGAGAATGAATTTAAGTTCCTAGAAAGCAGATCTCAACTGAATGTTTTTTTAAAAAAACCAATATTATCAGCAGTTCTGCAGTGAAACCAATTAGTTCAAGAAGAGGTGAGCTAGATGAATTCAAGCAAAAACAAGATGACCATCCATCATGGATGCTTTATTTTGAATCAAAGTGCTGTGGAGTAAGTTGGATTCCATAACCTAAATGGTCAGTTCTAATTCTATTCTAAATTACATCACATACTACGGAAACAGTCAGGTGCTGGGGCCAATACTAAGATATCAAACTGGTATCTTTCATCTGTGATCAAAAGATCAAATGCCAAGTTAGGCAACACTGAGATTACATAATGCAATGTATTATATATATAATATAAAATAATAAACAGAATAAAAGTTTTGAAAAAAAATCTTATAACAGTTTATAAAAGTCTTCTCATAAATTTCAACCCTCACTTCCACATAATCTCTCATTGGTTCATCTTATATAAACTATATATTAAGTAGCAAGTTTGATTTAGTGCTGAAAGTACCAGGCTAAAAAGCAGGAGTCCTGCCTTAGCCATGAAAGCCAGCTGGGTAACCTTGGGTCTGGCTCAGCACAACTCACTTCACAGGATTGTTGTGGGAAAATAGGAGGAACAAGGTGGATATATCTGCCATCTTGAGTTATCTGAAAAAATAAAGATGTCAGAATTTGGCTCTGTGGCCTTCAGGGAAGGACATAGAGGATCTCATAATTTGGGGGCTGGCTGGACCCATGAGTATTCCCCTTCCCACACTTACATTAACTACTGCTAAATGCCCGTCTTGGATATTTTTTATCTTTTTGAAATTTTAAGTCATAATTTTATAATTAAAAATATTAAATTAATTGTAATATTTTAATTTTATGTTGTTTATGTATTGATTATATTGTACACCACCCTGAGAGACATGGGTGTTTTAGAAATAGGAAATATAAATAAAATGAACTTGTTCACTTTTCATTTCTATTTTCAATAAAAATTGACACAACTTAGCAAGAATATGATTGACATTTGTAGACCTCTACATCAAATTAAGTTTTATCCTTTTCAAATTCTTAATTCTTCTTATCCAACTTGAATCTTTTCATTAGCTGAACAATAAGGAAAAGCATGACATGTAAAGTCTTCCAACTTCAAGTTTTCTATTGGTTTTAAGTTTAAACTCTCCTTGAGAACAAGTCAGCATAAGTCAACCATTTTTAGCTTCTGCTTGTAAATAAAAAACAGACATTAATTTTGGCAACACAAAGGTGGAGATGGGTAAAATGATATTCTGAGGCTCCCCCTTAAGCTTTCTCCCTCTTGATTTTGATTTATTTTTCATTACCGCCCCTTCCTCCACTTCTGCTCCAAATGACTGTGTGCTCTGCCTTCCCAATCAAAATAACACCTAATCAGTAACTCATTCCCTTGCCTTCTGTCTGCTTGAAAGTACAACACATCAGTGTGATGCCAGCTGATCCTAATCAAAAAGCTTCCTGCTCTCTTCAGCTGAAGCCCATTGTCATTATATCCCTTCTCTCGGAGGCTTTCATTTCCTGTATTATCTCCCCAGGTGTCTTATGAGAAGGCTTGAGCAGTTCTCATGGATAGACAGCATGAGACCTGAGCAAGGCAAGGTAGCAGAATCAAATATTAAAAACCCCAGGGACGAATCAGTGTAATGCATGATTGCTTCTCCCAGCAATGATGATGCAAATTCTTTCTGGCATGTGATGCTGTTGCATAGAATTGCTATGAATGGCAATGCAATTACTTCCCAATCCTTGAAGAGAAGGAGACCACAAGCATCCTGACATATATAATGGAAATTGTGTCATTTTATTGACATAGATTATATACATTAAATCACTTGAGCAATGACTTCATGGCAGACCTGATATCACTTGCTTCCCATAGACAGGTAACCAGGGATGTTTGCCCTTGCTGATATTTTCTCCCATGCTTGTTATTGAATAACTCTGGGCTGACAAAGTAGAATTGGGAAGTAACAGAAATGCCCTTCTAAATCCCATTCCCTTATAAAGATAATTCTTATTTTCTACTAATGAAAGGCATTTGTTCTAATTACTCTAATGTAAATGAGATTTAGGCAACATCCTATCCTGGAGCACCTGAAAAGGGTTTTCCAAAAGTAGAGGAAAACTGAGGCTAAAAACATGTGGCACATGCAGATTTATCGTCATTTTCCTCAACTTCTCTTGTCCTACCATGAGTCCATCTTCCATTGCACATAGTTCTTCAATCACATTGTCTGGTTTATCCCTTCAAAATGGCTGCCATTTTGTCTTTACATAGAACAGGATTTACTCTTCATAGAATCCTGATTTTCAGTATCCCAAAATAGCAGCTGGTTCAGATTCAGCCAGAGAAATAAATCACAAAGTTTGCATAAAAAGCCACCTGTGATGGGGGATTCAATTATGATGCACATGTCTGTTGCAAAACTGCCGAAGTTGAAGAGATAACAAGGCTCTGTGTAATAAGCCACCTTCAATGTAAGCTCAGACTTTTGCAGGTTGCTTCAGCAATTACATGATAAAAACAAACCCCAGTCTCAATTAAATACATAATCTTGTTAGAAAGAAATAACATCTGTCTTGCTTTGTTCCCAGGCCCCAGGAGGTTAATTTGCTTGATTCTCTTCAGTAATCGAAAGAATATGCATTTGAAAAGGTATCTGCAAAAATGAGACATTAATAACAAAGCTAGCAACAAGAAGGGATCATCAAAACCTGACAGGTTGAAAGTTTCCACGTGTAACTTACTGTGTCTGTATTTGCCTGTATGAAATGGCAAAAGCAAATTAACTCTGATTTTAAGACTACATTTCAGGATGGCTGTGTACTTCAGCATGACTCTTTCCTCTCTTTCAGTCTCAATTCTTGTCACATTGTATGAAGTATATAATCTTTGTAAACCAAGAAGCATCCGATAAGATCAATCCAAGGAACAACCTAACTTTATTTATTTTATCCTACTCACAGCCATTTCTGCACGTGCAAACTGACCTATTACAAAGGCAGGAAAACCCATGGAATGTTATTTCCATGTGCCCAGTGACAAATGCTGATTTTATCAGTAACACCAACACTATGTGATACTGTGATATACACAAAGCAAATGAAAGGGTCACATACCATGGAGCTTTCACAGCTGTTTTTTTTTTTTAAACTATGCATTCTATCCTTATATCATGTCAGCAGTTATACCTAGGGCAAAAGGTAAAAAAAGGAGGAGGGGGGTGAATGGGAAACTAACCACACAACTTCCTTAAACAGGAAAGCCTCTTTGAGTTGATAAGACAACTCAATGCAAAACTGTGTCCCTGCACTTTTGAAAAACGTTATTCAGCAGAAGCAAGGCTCCTAAATTTACCTCATCAGACAACTATTCAGCCTGTTATGCATAAAATATATGTATGAATTATCTGCTCATGAGCGCAGATACTAGTGAGGTTAATGGGGTCACCCCAGAATAGCTCTGCTTCCGTTTTGTGTATGTAAGAAAGAGTAAGGCAGTGGAGCGGCTGATTGAAAAGAAATTCACAAAAACCAAGGGCTGTAAAGAAGATAATTAAATTAGCCAAACCAAGATTTTAAAAGTTCAGAAGGAAAAAAGAAAGCCATTTCATCAGCTGTATTGAGATTGTTTGAAACCTTTGCTCACCTGACCTCCACCTTGACCTGTTACTCCAAGTGTATTTTATCATTCTTCCTTAGTAATTAGAGGACAATTCATCACTGTAATCCACCCTTCTATGATATAAACAATGGAATGCATGGGAAATGAACCAGATTGCATCCAGAGATAGGCAGCCATTTCTTTCATTACATTCCTGCTAGCTATTGTTAAGGTTTATACATATGTAATTCTGAGCACCGGAGGTATTAAATGGAAGAAATCCAGTTCTAATATGTGAAGCATCTCTCTGGATGACTCCTTGAATATGTGAAGTCACAGATCAAACACCAAAGACCAAATTTAATATAGTTAGCAATCTCAATCCTCTCAGGGTAAAATTCATGGAACTTAATTAAATTTCGTTCTAGATACATTATGGTATAACTATATTTTAGATCATTTTGAATTGAGTGCAGGAATAACTCAGATTCAAGTCTGAGTTATTTGTCACAAATCAAAAGTTAATTTGTAATATACCCTGCATTGCTGTTATTGTTTTTTTTAGAGGACCCTCCTAAGACTCCAAATCAGGAGTTGATATGCAAATAACTTTTTTTAATGAACTATGGAAAATTTGTGCTTGTTGGGTGTAGAGGACTTGAATGGTTATACCTTGGTTTCAGTATTAATCATGGGCTTCTTAAGGACAAATGTGGACTGATCAGATTCCTCTTGCTTTCCTGAATCTGGACAACCCACATCTTTCAGTAAGTCCAGCGGATCTGGAGAGCCAATGAACTAGATCAGGTAGGGTACAGAAAGCTTTAATTTCTTAGTGTATGAAAATAATGTCCTTTCCATAGAAGGGAGATCCAGAATGAGATTAAGATTATGTAACTTTCCACCAATCTAAAGAGACCTTGGTGGAGCAGGCTGTAAGGACTTAGCCAGCAGTCAGCTAGCCTGTAATTAAGGCATGTTCGAATCTCACCAGGCTCAAGGTTGACTCAGCCTTCCATCCTTCCGAGGTAGGTAAACTGAGAACCCAGATTGTTGGGGACAATAAGCTGACCTTGTAAAAATGCCGCTAATAATAAGCAGGCATATACAAAGAATGAAACCTATTGATTTGTGCTTCACAGATTGTAAGCCGCCCTGAGTCTCTAGAGAAGGGTGGCATATAAATGGGATTTAAAAAAATCTGTTTTGAACGTATAATTGTCTACTCTATCCCCTTCTCATCTATATAAAGATAAAAATATGCTACTTCTTCATCCTGCTTAACAAACTAAACCGAAAATGTCAGTACATTTCTTACTAACATGCTTCCAGTCATCAACACATCTTTATTGAACAACCAGTAATTGTATTTTCTTTTTCCTTTAGCTGAGTAGTCTAAAGGTTCAGCATACCTTTAATATGGTTACTGTTTTGTTCCTTGCATTCCACTCATTCCTCATAGGCCCAGTCACTTGAATGGATTATGCTTATTAAATTAATCAGAGCTCTCTGCAAGCTGGTTAGTACATTCTCACTTCTATTTAGCTGGTCCCATTGTGGAGTTCAAACACTACCCTGAAACAAGAAAGTAATAATTAAATGATAATATCCTCAGTAAGTGTTATAAAGCACTTGAGTGGTGTTTTTTTTTAAAAAGAGATATTATATAAAATCTATATTAAATTAAATAGTATATGGAACAAAATTACATTTAGTTTGGCCTCATTCCTATTTAATTATTCAGATTGGACTGGATGTTGATGACTCAATTCCAGTGTTTCATAGAATTAGGGTGGAAAACAATTGATTTTTACTTTTCTTGGATGTTAAATAAGATTGTTTTCAATCATCATCCCAGAACATTGCTTGCACTGTGTTATTGGATTTTTGGTTCCCGCTTTCTCCACATTCTGATAAAAAAAGCCAGAGGCTGAAAATATAGATGAATCTTTATTATGGCCTCAACATTCACCTTGCAATGTTTCTCAAGCTTTGCACAAGATAAATATTTCTTCTCTTTTCATCCAAATCTAGTAATTACTCTGCTAGATTGGAGACAAAGCCCATCAATTAGATAAGAGAACTAATACTTCGTTGGGAAGGAAGGAAGGAAGGAAGGAAGGAAGGAAGGAAGGAAGGAAGGAAGGAAGGAAGGAAGGAAGGAAGGAAGGAAAAGGCCAGACAACAGGCAACTAGTTGCTTATATAAACATAATGGATCTGGCAAAGCTATGACCCCCACATATAACTCCTAGCATCTTCACCAACAGCGTTGGCTGCAACTGCTGGGAGTTGTAATTCACAAACAACTGGACGGTGACAGATTTCCCATATTGTATAATAATGGCCATCATCTATATATTTCCAGGCATTTGGCATAAATATAAAAATATATTTAGCAAACAAACCACAAAGCCATTAACAGAATATCTTTTACAAATTTATCTAATTCCCTCAGCCCCTGTTCATGAGTTTCTTGTAAATGCAAAGCTGTAGATCATACCTGGGACTCTTAGACTGTAGTTATCATTAGATAAGACAATAAATCCTTTCAGATTTCACTCTGCTACCCATAGGAGTGGACAAGGAAGAAGGTAGAAGTAATCATTTAGTAATGACAAAGGCTTCTTAATGTAATAACAGAACAGACTGGGAGAAATCTGCAGCATGTATTAAACTTCATACAGTGGAGAAAGGAATTACAGTTGGTAATTTCTCTTTAAAGAACATATAGTAAAACAAAAATATTTCAAGGATATTCAGAGCTTTTTAGGGAGCTTGATATAAATATTTAAACCTTGAATTATCTTTCTTCCCATCACACTTCACTGAAAGCAAATAAACCATGTTATTATGGTTTGAGCTATGTGTGAACCAGGCAATAGCCCTCTCTAACATATATGAATGGGTAAAATAAATGATAGGAGCAGAAGGAAGCATGATTAATGATGGATGCCAACTGCTGAAAAAAACCATGTAAAAAATTAGATATATGGAGACAAGAGACATAGAATGACTATGTTTGAATAATCATGACACCCTGAAGCTGCAACCAGCATTTAAAATATTGTTGTATTTGAGATACATCTCCTGTATATATGCTTATACTAAGAATATGCAAAGCGTACAAAAACGGTGCTTAGCAAAGAATGTGATCAAAGTGCTCTTGACCAAAATGTTAAAGCATTTCTGTGTGATGTACACAAATATAAGCAATCTCTGAAACAGCTTCTTGGGCCTTTGTCACCACTTTGAAAAGATGTGCTTTGCTTAAGCTGTGCACATTTTTGCTTTGTACATTTCCACATGTCAAATGTGTTGTGTATCCCTTTAAGTACCTGAGTATGTTAGATTACACATGATAGAACAGAGAGCAAGAGATGTGAATAGAGTTCCTTCAGGGGTCTATTATGACCTACTACAAAAATATACATTAATCAATATTTCTAGGATTCCATCCTTTATAATTTGCTGTAACTATAATCATATTCTAGTTATTGGACCTCCAGACCTTCCGCAGGGAACTGAAAATGCTTTTATTTACATCAGCTGGCCTGGATTGACGGGATTTTATTAAGGGTTTTTAATTGTTTGTGTGGGAGTGTACTGGTTTAATTTTATTTTAATTTTTGTATTTTATGTTTTTAATGCCCTGTAAACCATCCTGAGTCCCTGGGGAGAAGGGCAGTATAAAAATTTAAATAAATAAATAATAATAATAAATAATCTAGCTATTTTAGGTCCAAAATTAATTTTTTTTGTGGGCATCTGGATGAGGTTTTATGGCAGACTTGCTATCTCTGAAAGAATGGAAATGGCACTGCAGCAAAGTCTTTCCTGATGAAGGAAACAGGGAGAGATTGTGCACCTGCACCTCAGATTGCTACTTTTTGTTAGGAGATCACATGATTGATCCATCGACTTCAAGAATGTGATAATTAAAAATCCTCCTTCACAGGAGGTACACGAGTTTAAGATTTAATTTATGCCCTGTCAGCCTTGTCCTTTTTTTTCATGAGTAGAGAGGCAGGGGATTAAGGAGAAAGACCTTGCTTGCACATGCAAGTGTACCCTTTTAAAGGATACTGAATCCAACCAAGCCTTCGCTTTCTTAATCACTTTTGGGTATAATCAATTCATAATTGAAAAGAGGGTTTTTTGTTTTGTTTTTTAAAAAAGAGGGACAAAGAAGAGAGCCCCTGGGTGAGTTACATTTCATTCTAAACTATAGAAAATAAAACAAAGAGAAAACAATTGCTTTAATAGACTTTAAAAGAATAGCAAAGAGCTTGCTTAACAAGACTTTGAACTAGAAAGCTATAAACAGATAAAGGGCATTGTATAAATTTGAAAGATTAATTAATATTCTGGCAAAAGTGTTTCTGGCATGATTTGGAATTAATCAAATAAACAGACCAGACCTTCCAGGGAATGTCAATTGATATCAAAAGGAAGAGATAAATGATAGAATTTGCAAAAGAAATAGATAAATGTAATAGGAGATGGCTTGTGTCATTAAAACTATGGAAAGAAATATCTTAAGGATATAACAAAGACAAAAGAGGGAAAAGAAAGGAGAAATATGCCTTTTATTTTAGTCTTTGTAATTTACTTACTTCTGAATTATAAATATAAGAATAGTGACCATCAGAAAAGCTGCAAACATGATGAGGGAAGGAGAGGTTCATTAAAACAACCTACATAAAATGAAATTAATCCAGAAATATCACAAAACGTGTTTGAACAGATGGAAAAGCAGGTATCTGAAACTTTCAAATCTGTTAAAAAGTGATTGCTTTTGATGCAAAGACTATAAGAAAGATTTGTAAAAATGAAAAAGGTTTGTAAAATTTGTTTGTAAAATTTGTAAAAATGAAAGAAGTTACAAAAAATGAAGAATCTATGGGGCAACTTATACGAGAACTTAAATTTATTAGAAAGTAGAAGTTTTAGAAAGTAAAAAAAAAAATAATAAATAGAAAAATGGAATTGGACTTAAGCAATCTGGCAGTACTGGAATTGAGTTTGATTGTTAATAATAACAGTGCAAATGCATTGCAAACAAAACCTCTTGGGTTCAATCTTCACCACTTCCAAACAAGGTGAAAATCTCTTGCATAACACATGACTCATTATACATGGTTACTGTTTTGTTCTTTGCATTCCACTCATTCTTTATAGGCCAGACACCTAATGAATGAATACAGTGGTCCCTCTACTTACAAATTTAATCCGTTCCAAATGTACATTTGTAAGCAGAAAAATTTGTAAGTCGAAAAGCGGTTTCCCATAGGAATGCATTGGAAATGGATTAATTCGTTCCGGAGCCTAGGA